>JAHWFP010250120.1:25578-40762 GCA_023313725.1 Lithobius niger
TTGACAACATACGGATAATGATTTTTAGATTATCAAAGTTGCATAGGCACCTGAGCATTGATAATGCCTTGCGTACATCACCATTGTTAGCAGCAGCATTTCGAGAACAATACTCAACTACAGTTGGGGTAAATAGCTGATCACTGTCTTCTTTGCACTGCAAACACAGAATGGGAGATATACGTCACGAGTACAGTTCACAATACAAAACCTTAAAAAATCACAAAGGTTGACATAGCGTTGGATTTACTTTGATTTAACGGAAATTACTCACACCAACAGTTCATGCAATACCAAAAGTTTTCAAAGAACGTTTGGTATTGCGTGAACTGTTGGTGTGCGTAAACCTTAATAAGCCATATTTTCATAAGTCCAAGCTAACAAAGAAACTGAAGACTACCGTGGATCGTATTAAATGCCTTTGGGCAATGGGCATATGCAGTAAACTTGGTAAAATTGGATGAGGACACTACATCAAACGTAACTCATATTATAATCTTACTTTTGTCCAAGGAGAGCATTTACTCCATCCCGTAAACATAGCGATTATGTGATCATTCACCTAACGTGATGTGGATTCAAGCTAGAGGTAGCATAATGACTTTGTTCAAATCCATTCACCAATTTAGTTTAATAGATTATCACGCCTCATAAATCCAGAATTCACAGCTAAAATTCATTCTAAGTATACAATCCTTCGCAACTACAGGTGGGGAGGCAATTGCACATGAACAAGGCAACAAAACCACTCATCTTCCGTCCAGGACAGTGATCCACTCGTCCTGGCACCAACTTCCGGTTTGGAGCAAACTTGCGGAAAATGGTGGTGCAAAAACACAAGGGATTTCTCGACCATGAATGACACTGATAAAAAGTTGATTTCGCTAAATGTATGAAGCTTTTAGTTAATTTTCAAACAGGAAAAACAATTTAAGGGGAAACTGTTAACTCCATTATTATTATCTTTTTTACCTTTGAGTATTTCAAGGGGGTGGGCACATACGTGCTCCATCAGGGTGTTTAATAGGTAATTTACGGTAATCTAAATCCTTATAGACAAAAATTCTATGGTATGAAGAATGGAGTGCGCTTTCAACGACCATGAATATTGAGGAAACTAAGCAATGTCAAACTACTTGTACGGTATTAAAACATCAAAAAGTGATTTCGAATGCAGTAACAGATGCTGTGATGGAAGAATATCCAGTGGATGTTATCATTCCAATCCAAGGTTTCCCCGAGCACTGCAAGTTGAAATGTTGGTAGCACACATGGTTGATTGGAGGAACAACCCGACTCACTCAAGCCACCAATGCGCTGTCTGTAACCAGACATGAGTAATAGATTGAGCTGCCGATCAGACCAACGGAACTTTTTCGCTTCAAAACAAACTAAGATTTTGACTGTTATAGAGCCAAATCGTATCGAAAATGTTATTATGTTATAAAAGCTAGTCTGGTGGTGCTGGGGAAGGAACGTTATTTCGTTACAAAGTATATTTCGTAATATAGTATTTTGCTAAACTGGTGTGTAATTACTAATTTGTATAGAAATAGTTAGGACCAACCGAATACGCTAAAATTTTTGGTTAAATTGTGTTTTTCGTTATAATTTACTTTGTTAACAAACTTTGACTGTACCAACTTTATTGATCTGATAAAGTTGCATACAGGTGATAAAAAAGTTTGCCAATACCGGTATCCAAAATTTATTGCCCAATTTTTTATCCATGGTGTTTTTTTTTTTTCAAAAGGCTGCACCGATACCAACTTAACCGATCCGATACCGATTCCGATCCGGTTTGAAAAAAATTTGCTAATACCGGCACCGATATCCAAAATTGTATCCCCAATTTTTCATCAATGGTGTAGTTTTCTACAAAAGTCCAACATTTATTAAAATACAAAAATTTTAAATAGCAACCCACAGTTAAAACCTAGCTAAGAAGGTACTCAGTGATTTCCTGAGCAAAACGCCATGAACAGCGTGTCATAATCTCAAACGGTTCCAGAGTTATCGATATTTCAGCGAAAGTTGCCGATACCGCGAATATCAGTAACCGATCCGATACGGTATCGGTGCAGCCTTAATAGTTACCAACAGTTAAAAGATAGCTAGGAAGATCCTCAGTGTTTCCCGAGCAAAACGCTACAAACTGCATGTCATAATGTCAAACAGTTTCAGACAGTCAGACTTGCCAATAATTCAGCGAAATTGCTGATACCGATCAGATACCAGAACTATCAGCAACCGATCCAATCCCGCATCGGTTAAGCCCAATATTTTAACACATACGTCTAACAAATAATAATAATGAATAGGCTAATACACTAACGAAGGCTGAAGACGATGAGTCCAAGGTTTTTTTAACACTGAACTAGGGATGTGCGAGTAGAACATTTTTAATTCGAGCCGAGCCGAGTTTGCAACAGAAGAATCGAGTATCGAGCAGAGTTCGAGTATTTGATGGAAATGTTTTGTTTGCTAGTTTCTCTTTAATTTGTTAAGATAAAAAGAACAAAGATGGTGCTTAGCTGACTGTGTGGTTCATGGTCTTCCAGTTTTAAGGATATAACTTGAAAATAGTTTCAGTTATTGACTTTTACTCTGCACCACTGGAAAGCTCTCGTCGAGACGATCGATTCGATATATTGGAATGTCAAAATCGGTCAAAAATTGACAAGTTATCGCATTTTCGCTGGATTCGAGTTTTTCGAGTACGGACGCGAACAGTGAACCGAGTTCGAGTATAGGTTTCATACTCGGCTCGGCTCGAATTTTTCGAGTATCGCACATCCCTACACTGAACCCTTTATCAATGCATGCAAGGTGCACATCACGTACCTGGTGAAGACGGTCTTCTACAATGTTTTTTATTTGTGCTTTTGTGTAAGGCTGAAATTGCAAGATTCTCGTATCCTGATTTGTTAAAGTCTTGAGCCGCGGTAGTGTACGATCGAGCGGCTCCAATGCATTGGCAATTCCCGTCAATACCAGCCTCGAATTGGGTAGAGATGACCATTCAAACACGTTGTACAGCACTTCCTGATTCTTACAACTTAGTTGGTCCATTTCATCCAAAACAAGAAGACTGCAACACAAAAATACGAAGTTACGACATACTCCAAACAAAAAAAAGCTTTCTTACGAAAGTGATAAGGTCAGATTTTTTTTTATTTTACTATTTTTTTTTTCCCCCAAAGTGACCGTCCGTTTTAATGATTAAACTGTACCAAATAGAACATTTAAAAGCTACAAGCAATTGCTTTAGTACAAGATTGCAGTATTGGTTTCCTGTGCATGCTCTATATTATCTGCATATTTTATTCCAGTTTATGGTTTTTGACAACGAAAAAAATTGGAGAACTACTTTAAGCACCCACACGATACACGCCAAGATTCGTCAGTACTGTTAACTACAAGTATGGCTCGTTCTGAAGAAATTTAAGTTAAAACATGATGGATGACTAATGGAGTAATGGATGGAGCTATAGTGGCTTGCACGATGAGCTGTCCGATGTTGAATGCAAGGAGGACGAAGTATTGTTGGAGATTTAGTGAGTTATGTTCTTGTTTTCAATTAAGGAGGTTTCGATTGCGAGAAGAGTGTGTAGAAAGTTTTCAAAACCATCCATTCCATCATCCACCAGGAATGAACACCCGGCAACTCACCGGGCTACCTATACGGCTCCAGCAGTCATTCATCATTAGTCACACTTCACTGTAATGTTTTAACTGAAATTTATCCAGAATACGACTGTTGGATTGCTGACGCCGACATTAAGCAATGTTTTCTGCTATCATATGGGCGGTGTACTGTTTTTTGTTTTATCATGACCAGCCTGATTCTGATAACATGGATGAAAAAAATTGGACAAGAAAATACGTAACAACAATATTTTTAAGCTGAAGAAAGTTATGTTTTCTGGCGCAACATGCTATGGAAATGTGATGCCTACCACCAGATTTTCGCTTGAGTCCCTCATTAGCGGTGCTTACTATCCATTTTGACGTTCCCCGTGGTGTGAAGATTTGTACGAGGTGCCAAAGTCATTTCACGCCTCATAAGTCGCTGACGTTGTAGTGTAGTCATTTTATGTTATTATCACACCCTACACAATCATGCAATAACAGGTCGGAGAGCCTACCCTTCACTCCAACATCCATGTAAGTAAGCGCGCACAGACACGGGAACACCCAGCGAAACTTTCAATTTCCTACCATCACTGAACGAGATGGACACTTTTTTTTTGCTCGTGTCACACCTATTTGGAATGCCTTCCTTGAACATATTGTATTGCTACCAGCACCAATGCATTTGAAAATGCATTCGCCAAACGCATGGCGTGTACATCAGACCTGCTGTACTTTTTGAGTAACTATGCTTGTTTGAGTTTTGTGAACGCTGAACATTCAGTCGTACTACTTTCACTTTTGTGAAATGTGTGAACACACGTATTCATAGTCCTTCAACGCTAAACCAAAACAATTCAGTTTTAAACAAACTGGCAAATATTCAACAGCTAGTAACAGCCATCTTCATCATGAACATGTCCGGAAAATGTGCAGCACCACTAACGTTCATCCATCACCTCTCACTAATTTGAAATTATCTGTATTCCTATTTCCTCAATGGGCTTTTAGTGAGCTACACTGGGAGCAAGTTGGCCAGAGCCGGAGCTGCTCCCAACTGCTCATAGTTTGGGGAGGAAATAGTTCCATTCGGCTTGCAGTTGCTTACTTAGCTTAGGTGGAATGATCTTTACAATATATTTGTAGGCCAGCTCTTGCAAGTTTATAGCATCGGCGTAGCTACATTAGGCGGGGCCGGTGGCAAATTAGCCCTTGGGGCCGCCCTCTTCTTATTATAAAAAAAATCACACGAGCTGAAAAATTTCAAAGTCCTCGTTTTTTCTATTTTTTTTTTGTTATACTGAAAATAGGGACCATTTTTTTGCTTTCCAGAGAAACTGAAAGTGGTCCCATTTTTCATTTTTCAGTGAGTGGTCCTATTTTCACTATTTTGAAAAAAAAAACTTGGAAAGAATTTAAAATTACAAATTTTTCAGCTCTTGCGATTTTTGTGAGCCACCATTTTAAGCAGTTTATACAGGGTGGTCCACAAAAAACTGACAACCCAAGATTTTTTAAGTCTAACTTTTCTAGTTAGCACCCCTCAGATTCAGGAGAGGACAAATTTTCCCGTTTCATTAGATTTGATTTCTGTCCTACCCTGATTCTGAGGGGTGTTATTTGGAAAAATCGGACTTACAAAATGTTGGGTCGTCAGTTTTTTGTGGATCCCCCCTGCATATTCAAGTCAAATAACTAATGTGCCATAAGAAGAAGAATGCCAAATGCAACTTTTACAAAGGCAATTTAGAGCTTTTTTTTTAAATATAAATAATTTTTTTCTTTCAGGGGGCCCCCTGTGGTCGGAGGGCGGTGGCATTCTGCCACCCTGTAGCTACGCCATTGGTTCACAGCTGACATTAGCCCATGTTACCCAGTACATCAACCACCCCCACGGTAGTACGGAGTTTTTCCATAATTTCCTCGAGATTAAAGAGTATTGATACGATTTAGGTAACCTTCAGGCACTAGCATCCTTGCCCTTACTTCTTCTATTGCTCCTCCAATGAAGCAATTAAACGAGCAAAAGCCTGGAAAACCCCTTTTGGATTGGAAATGAGTGAAAAGAGAGAAGCAATGCCGTTCGAGATGGTCACCTACCTGCCATGTTGTGCAGAACGTGCGAAGAAAGCACTTGGCAAAGTTAGTATAGACTGCCACTACAAGAACCCTTCCCAAATATAAGTCCATGATGGAAATAAGATCCTGATCCCACAGAACGAAACCGAGTTAACACAACGTTCACAGCCTGGATCTCCAACTCCGATGGGAATCCACACGCCACCTCCAACTCAAGCTCTAGGCTTACGTACTTCCTGACACTGAAGAGCAACACATTTACAACACCAGGTCTAAGAGGAAACAGCCTGCAATAGAGAAGGATAGGGGAGGAGACGTGGGACAGGAAAGCAGTCGTGGGATAGGGGAGGTCTCGTGGAAGAATCGAGGGCAAGGACACTAGTGGGAAACATTTGCAATTCACCATTGGGCCGACGTAGTGCAATCTCCGTCTATGTCTATGAAAGTTGCTCTTCACACATGATCAATTAGAAGGACATGAAGATCATGCCTAACCTCCCACTGAGGAAAAGAGTAGAGGGAATTTCAAATTAACGACCAGTAATGGATGATAGTGGTGCGGCAAATTTTCCCGACTTGTGCCTGACGAAAGTGGCTAGTACTCGCCAATGAATATTCGCCAGTTTGTTTAAAAGTGAACTGTTCTGGTTAAGCATCGAAGGGCTGAGTATGTGTTCATAAATTTCACAATGTTTCAAGTTTTCTCGCTTAGTTTGGTTTGCGTTTGATGAAGTGGTTTTACTATACATGCATTTCGTAATTCCCGGAAGGGTTAATATGTAGGGATCAACCGAATCTACTTCTACCAAATCCGGGTTGGATCCAGTCTAACTGAATCCAAAAGAAAACCTTTGTTTCAGCTCTTTGTATTTTGTAGAGACTGAATTTTCTCTACCTGAAAGATTGAGTAATTTTAAAGACTGAGGAAACATTTTTCAACTTGTTCATTGTTTTTTTCCCTATAACTTCTGAACAGTTTATAGTAGCTCCATTGGAGAGCTGGTGAAATGTCCAAAAATTAGCGAAGTTATTGAAAATTCATTCATACATTAAAAATTTTGCTGAATCCGAATCCTAAAGATCCGGTTTCAGATCCAGTTCAATTCAGATTCGGATGATCCCTAGTAATTTAATATCATCAACTCAACATATTTCATTTGTTATGAGCTTTTTAATAATGCTCACCTTGTAAATTTGAAAGGTGTTATTAGTCTAATTACACACTGTAAATAACATCTTTTAAATTTGCAAGGTGAGCATTATTAAAAAGCTCATAATATGCTTCAAAACTACAACAAATGAATTTTTAAAAACATCGTTAATTTTCGTACTATGAAACGTCATAATGTCAACAAAACTCGGAAACATTCTGAAAAAATTTACCGCACACTTTCACAATCAAAACAACAGCTTTGTCCTGCGAATTTTCGATAACTTGGGCTGCTATCTTCTTCGGGCCCCAAGGATATAGTTCGGACTTTCTACATTTTCCACTCAGTTCGACGAACTATCGCATTTGAATTTGGCTGGCAACGTTGCCTCTTGTATTTGGATGTAGGCCCGCAACACAAATACAAGAG
Source organism: Lithobius niger (assembly GCA_023313725.1). NCBI lineage: Eukaryota > Metazoa > Arthropoda > Chilopoda > Lithobiomorpha > Lithobiidae > Lithobius > Lithobius niger. The sequence continues at coordinate 32,871 of JAHWFP010250120.1, forward strand.
GCAACGTTGCCAGCCAAATTCAAATGCGATAGTTCGTCGAACTGAGTGGAAAATGTAGAAAGTCCGAACTATATCCTTGGGGCCCGAAGAAGATAGCAGCCCAAGTTATCGAAAATTCGCAGGACAAAGCTGTTGTTTTGATTGTGAAAGTGTGCGGTAATTTTTTCCGGAATTTTTCCGAGTTTTGTTGACAACAAATGAAATTGCACGTAATTTCATGAGCATTGCAGTTTTTCACAGAATCACTGAAATTCCAAGATTAAAGTTGTAAAACAACACATTCCTCTCTAATTATTCTGTTGTGGAATGCTATGTCAACTACAAGTATCGGGCTTTGCTGTTTGCCGGTATTAAACTAAGCAATGGAGTTTGTAATATTCCCCACTCATGGTATCGTAAGAACTTGGTCCTTAAAAAAAATTACAGCAGTTTATTTTTTATAAAGGATTGTAAAAGCCCGGACTGTCATGGAAGAGACTTCAAGTAATTTTTGTACAGCACGTTTTGTTTATACCGATAATGAGTTTTGGGTGTATTTTTTACTTCGACCAATATGGTATCTACTACAGTAAAACCTATTTAATACGAACTTTAAGGGGACTGCTAAAAATGTTCTTATTAGCCGTAGTTCTTATTAAACGGACGAGAGAAATTGGACTGCAACTTTAAAAAAATGTAGCCTAGCGGTATACGATATTTTCTTTTCATTAGTCCTTGACCTTCTCGCTTGCGCAAACGAACGAAACTCTTATCACTTTACAAGATGGAGTCTACTAGTGATTGACGTTTTGCGTGAAACGAAACTAAATTTAATGGGGGGGGGGGGGTAGAAACCGTTACGAACAACAGATTCGTAAAAATAAGCTAGAATTGTAAATATTTGTTCATCTTATCCGTACTTTCATATTAACAGAGTTCGTTATAACCGTATATATTTAGTGCTGACTGAGTAGCTGACCAACCAAAATCTTGAAAAAAGTTCTTATTAAGCGGGAATTCTTGTTATCCGAGTTCTTATTAACGAGGTTATACTGTATAGTGGTACGCACATCATAGGACCTTTCTTGCACAGGTGCTCTTTCAGTAACTCTGGCAGGGAGTGGGCACGTTTAGATGACGCTCCTAGTTCTTCTGCTATTTTCTTAAAGATGCTCCGCACAGTAGGTAGAGTCATGCAGTTGATGATAATGGTCTGGAACTTTGCTTTTATCTAAACAAAAACGAAATGAACATAAGTTTTGTGCACAGAATCTGTGCTAACACGGAATCGAACAAATATTCAGTGGGGAGAATAAGAAATGGATATTGGATATCGTATGATAGTTCGCCAGACAGACAATGGAACAGAGTTTCAGTTTGCCATTACTGTAATACCATCAGCCTTAGTGGTCCAAGGGGTATAACATAGCAGTTGTCACACTTTTTCTGTCTGGCAATTAGTTCATCCCCTATTGTAAAGGGACTACTGACCAAAGGCAGCATGCAGCTGCAGTCACATTTCTGGAAGAAGAAAATCAACAAGCATCACTTTATTTTCAAAGCGATGGGTTTGGCCAAATAGTAGCCTACATGTGGGCACGTTTTTGTTAGCAAGTTTTACCTTTATAAAGGAATGAAACAGCCCCGACTGTGTCACGTAGGAGACTGGAATTATTTCGTTATACATTTGTTTTAATGGATTCTTATAATGAATTTTGAGCATATCTTAAAACTTAGATCAATATGGTGTCTACTGTAGTGGTTGAATAGGAAAAGGGGATGTGTCAGGGAAGGTGTTCTGTGTATAGGATACCACAAGGCACAAGCTATTCGAGCGATGAGACGAAACAATGTTGAGATGCAAAGCATTTAACCATTGTTACAGCTCAGTACGAAAACCCGGTATAACCTGCTTGTCTATCTATTCAAATCTCTCAGTCCATCGATCGTTTCTTAAGCTCGCGTTTCCGTCACACAATTTAGCAGCAGTTTGGCGATTGTCTCATAGATAAAAGATGTTATGGCTACATTCGAAGAATTACTGGTCAGCATGCACGGTTATCACATCACACATTAGCCCCGTGTGAGAAACTGCTGCGACGTGCGACGTATGACATACGTCGCGGAAAATTCCGGGTGGTCGCAGAAAATAATCGCGGTCAATTATTTTTACCGTAAGCCGCACTTTTTTAGATATATGCGGACACAACGATAATTTTGCTAAATATTGGCAGATTTTGACGTTCAAATACAGCATTTTAACCCTTTTTTCGCCAGCTTTCCAATGGTGCAAACCACAAGTCACTAGGTCCACCCGTTCTGAAGTTATTTATAAAAAGCCATTTAACTTACATTTTTAAACAAACGTGGCTTGCAATATACCCTGTGTTCGCAAAGTTTCTTATTTTCGCTATGTCAGTTTTAGCGTCTGAAGCAATACATGAAACATGGGATCTGTGATTTGGAATATTTGTATGAAAACACTTGGGTGGGGGGGGGGGGGGAAAGAAGAGAGTTCACCTGATGCTACTTTGAAAGTGTGGGCACGTCTGATATGTGAGTTTTGTGAAACGGAGTGGCTCTCCTGCAGGAAACAGGATTACAAGGAAATTTTTAAAATCAGTTTTAGTTGCCATGTACAACAAGCATGTATTTGCCATGTATTTCTACAAGCATTTAAAAAATGTTACTGGGGATAAAGTACTGGGGGGAAAAGTTATAGAAAGGTTTTTAATGATTTTGATGCTTTGCCATGCTTCAAAAAAAAAGTTAAAAGTTGTCACTTCAAATGGCTTGTTTCCTTCAAAAATTCCAACACCGGAAAAATTAATCCTGCAGAAAAATGTTTCGAAAAATGCTGCGTCGCAGAAAGCTGTGGAACATTATAACACTGGGCACATTAGTAAGCACATTTCCTAACTGCTCAAAATGTGTGCTTGAGACATCCCAGTACTCAACAGCATCACCATCAGTTAAGCAGGCCAATAACCATTTGTATCACTTGGAAGAAAGCAGAGATATAGATTAAAAAGCCCATTTTTCCGGCCCTCCTGTCAGGCCGGCTGAAAATGGTCTCTTGCCTAAACGAAAACATACATTACCTGTGAATTTTAGCATTCTTCTCCGAAGTATGCATTCTTCTCTAGAGGATTAAAGTTAACCTGTGCACCAGCTCTGCAACCCAACCACACTTGTGCGCGTGCGCAGTTCTCCCGATATAGGCTGCACCCACAACTGACTGTCATCCTATTTTCCCTTGTGTTCGTCAGGTGGTGACTCCAGAGGGGAGGTATGGCGGGTGAAGGTAATGTATGTTTTCGTTTAGGCAATAGAAACCATTTTCAGTCGCCTGACAGGAGGGCCGGCAAAATGGGCTTTCTAATTGCCGTTCGAAAACCTCAATTACCTGTGAATTTTAGCATTCACCCAGACCTCGTCAACGTAGGTGGTGGTACTACCTGATGGGTTGCCCTAGGATTACGAGCTGGCGATCTTCTTGGAACTCAGTGTAACGATCTCAAGACGAAGTTAGACCGTGAGGTTAAGGGGAAGGTTACCTGAGTTTTGGTAACTCTTTCTGGTGACGTTTCATTGGAGTAGTTTTTGATGAAAGTTCAATGTCTTGGTGGGATCAAAACCATGAAGGTGGAAGGTTGTTGTAACGGATACGTTATGCAGATTCACAAATGGGGATTGTTCTGCAGCAGCAGGTCCCTTGAAAACAAGGTTTTACCAAGGTAGGCGTCTGGTGGTCGTATATTGGGCGAGTTTCAAATGACAATCGTCAAAGAACTGCAATGTTGCAGACCTTCCGACGACTGGCAATTGGCTGGATTGCCCTGTTAAGGTCCTCGGGCGGTAGGTAGTTAGTGAAGGACAGAAGGCAGATGAATCCGGATGGTAGCGGAGCTGTTGAGCAGTGGTCATGCTGTGGTTGTTTTGGGAAAGGTTTTTGAATCGTGTTGAGCCGAGCTGTGGAGTAGGTAGATTAATGACTGTGAAGGATAGTTGGCTTGAAACGACTTGTGGCAGAAAATTACAATGCCAGTCGATGAGGTCAACAGGCAGTGTCGAATGACCTGCTACAGAGTTGTTACCGCAGTCAGTCAGGGGCTTTAAGCAGAGCAGGAAGATGGTCCCAGGAAACTGATGGTGTCTTGCTGAAGCTCGAAACAGGATGTCGGCGATGGACAGCAAGCAGTGAAGGGTGAGGGTCCAAAGCAACAGCGATGAAAGAGGTTGCTATGAATGTTGGCGAGGGGTGACAGCTACGAAGGGACGAAGGCCTAAAAGAGCTGCAATGAATGCCATCTAGGGGCAGCAGGCAGCGAAGGATGGGAGTCCTAATTAACTGAAAGTTTTGTCCGCTAGGACAGCAGGTGGTGAAGGAAGACTGTGTGCTGGAGTGCAGAAAATGGTTGATAGGTAGCAGTGGGCAGCATAAGGTGAAATTTCAAAGGTGCTGCAACCAGTGTCGGTCATGGACAGCAGGCAGCAAAAGATGACGATTCGAAGCAGCTGTAATTTTTGTCAGTGTGGGACAGCTGATCAGTTAGGGGTATTCTTCTCCTGTGATTTTTCAAAATTTGGAGTTTACCTTGTCAATCTGTGGTGGTCGACACCACATGACGGATTCCTAGGGCATGAGCCGAGTTCCCAATGAGACAGTCTTTCATCAGATTTTAATGCGTTGCCACTATCTGTGACTAGTCTCAGCAGACTCAATGCGCAAAGGCTATCTGCAATGGAATGGAGATGTTTGAAGGTTCCGAATTAGCTGTGAAGATGGTAGGTTAAGAACAGCAGGCTGAAGCGGAAGCAACTGTAGTTTATGATGCAAAGGAGCGATTCGTACTGTTGTGGCATCATTTCTTGGTTGATGCAGATGGGCGAAGGAAAAATAGTATGGCTATCCGTGATTCCGACCCAACGGTGTCTTTTAGGAGGATGGCGAAGAGCTTGCAATCCAGTCCAGATGGTGTGAATGACAGTGGGCTGATGAAGGCGTGTCGAGTGGGGAGGTTGAGCCTGATGTTGAGAAGCTCAAATGGTACGGTCCGTAAGTGCATGTTCTAGATTTGTGAACTAAACTGGAACGTTGTGTAACGGATGGTCCTGGAACGTATTGATTCAGGATAGACCAGCCAAAGGCAATAAGGGTGAAGGAGCACTATCATGGTCTTCATGGACGATGGTTCCTTCGGAGTTTCTATGAATCCTGGCTTGGTATAGTCTGGTTAACAAATGATGTCATATCCGAGCACAGGAACTTGGATGAGGATGGAGAAAACTCGTGATGTGGCTTGTTAGTTGTTGACTTGTACTTGAATTAACGTGCAGCACGGTCCATTATGGCGTGTGCTTGAGATGAGTACGAAAGCTGATGCTTGTGTGAAGGACAGCCTGAGTTCATAGATGAGTATGCTGAGAAACCAAAAGGAATTTCGGACAGAGATTGATGCGTCTTCAAAGAGGACGATCTGTGAAAAATGCTTCCTTTTTCTTGCCTTCTAAATTGAAGAAAAAACTGCCAACCATCGACGGGCGACGGACAGTGATGCGATTTGGCGGCCATCTTTGATGTGGGACCAGTCGTCGTTCCTCGGGAACGGGCCATGGCGTAGTCTGCTTGAGCGTGCGTTGACTACCGAGAACTTGAAAATCGTACTGCATAAAATCAGGACAGGGGACAGGAGAAAAAGACGGACTGTTGCTTGAAGACAGGACAGAGACGATGAGGACGAGTTGGGTGTTGGAATGGCTTTGTGAAGATGATGGTGGCCTGTCTGTTGTTGATTTGTACTTGAATTGTCGTATGGCACGGTCCAAAAAGGCGTGTACTTGAGATGAGGACAGAGGTGAACCTTGTTGTGAGAGGGACAGTCCGAGTTCTAGATGAACGTGATGACAAATCGAGAGAAAATTCAGACAGTTCGATGCTACTTTGAAGAGAACGATCTGTAGGAGTGCTTCTTTTTCTTGGCATTCTTAAATGAGGAATGTGATAAGAGTTGGCCACATAGAAGCGGTGATGCAGAAACTTGAAACTTGGAGCGGCTATATTGGCTGCAGAATCAGTCTGCGTTTCATTAGAACGGGCCATGGCGTAGTCCGCTTGAGCGTGCGCTGGCTGTCCGCGATCTTGAAACGCGGATTGAAAAATCAGGATAGCAAAAGTTGGACTGTTGCTTGAAGACAGGAATGGAGGAAACGCTGGCTCACTTGGTGGTGGGGCGGCCATCTTGGATGCAGCATCAGTCTTCGTTTTGTTAGAGCGAGCCAAGCCATTGTCCGCTTGAGCGTACGCTGACTGTCCGAAACATGAACTGCTTGTTGAAAGCAGGACAGGGATGGGGAAGAAAAACGGACTTTGAATTAAAAACAGGAGAGAGCGGCAAACACATTGTCTTGATCTTCTTGCGTTGGTGTTGTGGTGGGAGACAGGAAAAGCAGACTGTACAAAAACCCGGACAGGGATGCAAAATCCGGATAGCAAAAGTCGGACTGTTGCTTGATCTTGGCAGCCATCTTGGATGCGACGTCAGTCTTTGTTTTTCTGGAGAGAGCGAGGCATAGTCCACTTGAGTGAGCACTGACTGCCCGAAAAAAGGAAAAAAATGGGCTGTTTGTTGAAAGCAGGACCCTTGTCTTGATCTTGCGTTGGTGTTGAATTGGTTGTTAAATAATTTTACTGTTGGCTTGAAGCCTCGTGGCGTGGTCTTCAGCGTGCATGGCTGTCCGAAAACAGGAAAACTGACTGTACGAAAAAAGGACAGGGATGTGAAGCGTCCTACGAAGATACATCGATCTTGTCATGGCACAGTCCAGCTGAACGCACGCTGACTGTCCGAAATCTTGAAAAAAAAAGGACTGGGAGAAACAATGCTAGAAGCGGATAGAAGGAGAGAAGAAGCGGGAGCGTGCGCAAGCGGCGCAGGCTAGAGGAAAAGAGGATGACGATCAGTTGAGGTTGCAGCCTATATCGGTGGAACAGCGCATGTGCACAATGCAGTTGGGTTACGAAGCTTGCACACCGTTCAACTTTAATCCTCTAGAGAAGAATGCATACTTCGGAGAAGAATGCATACTTCAGAGAAGAATGCTAAAATTCACAGGTAATTGATGTTTTCAAACGATAATTAGAAACACCCAATCACGAATCATGATATGCTCCCGCTTAGTTGCTGAAGGGCTGTAAATAACATAAAATGACTACACCACCAAAAGCCAACAACTTATGAGGAGGGAAATGACACTAAACAGAGAAATGGCAATAGAGCCTGGCTGTATTCAGGATTGGTGCACAAACCATGTCTTTGTGAAGGAAACATGAAGCAGAGAAGGTAGGACCTATACCCATACACTTGATAATTTTAAGAAACAAAAACAAACCTGAACCACCAGGGAGAACACAGTTCACAGTTCTACTTGAATTTTCGGAGAAAATACTGTTCTTCTCCAGAAAATCACGCACAACACAGGATAAATAAGTTCTCACGTAACTATTCGTACACAAAAATTCGAAAGGACGTGTGTGGAGCACGTGTGTATTCGATTTTAGTTTACGAATAGTCATGTGAGAACTTATTTTTCCTGTGTGTTACGCATGATTTTCTGAAGAAGAACAGTATTTTCTCCGAAAATTCAAGTAGAACTGTGAACTTCCTGGTGGTTCAGGTGAGTTTTTGTTTCTTAAAATGTCTTTACAACACCACTGTTATCGCCGTTTACCGGTTTTCGTTGAACACTTGATAAACCTAAGGTCAACTGGGGGGATAGGACTTTTATGGCACATCGACGGTTAGGTCATTAACGCCAATCTCAGTCACAGTGCAGTGGCCTGGGATGCCATTGCACCACACATTACTAAGGCTGAGGTTGGGTTAGTGAAATACTGAAATAAAAAAAAATCG
>JAHWFP010250121.1:0-35587 GCA_023313725.1 Lithobius niger
AGCTGGAGAAAGTTTGAATTTAATGAGCCTAAAGGGAGTGATTTCCAGCATTTAAAACTTGTACAACAAACCAAATTGCAAAAAAAAAAAAAAACCAGTGGGCACCCCCCCACTGGAGTAACTAGCGGGGGGGGGGGGGGGCCCAAAGGCCAAAAGGGGGGATTCACCCCCTCGTAACATTTTGAATGCTTATTCGGCAAATTGGCAAAGTCACTTTTTGCATAGCTGAAGACACATTTTATTTATAAAAGAATAAGTATCTAGCATGAAAAACTGAAAGTTTAACATTATAATTTTTTTATGCATGTAATGCAGTCAGCAAAACTGATTTTATAAAAATGTTTCCAACAGCACTTTACAAGGCTGGAAAATAGCAAAAATGCATCAGCTTCAAGGGCCCCGGACCCTGCTGTGGGAGCTTTCAGCACTCCCCCAGAGCCCCTAGCTTATATTGGTTTCTCCCTTCACACTATTCAGCTAAATGGTTAGTGTTGCCCCCCCCCCCAATACAAAACCGTAGTTATACCACTGCACCGTATCAATAAGTGCCAATGGGGAGTTGGCTCCTTACTGAACCCTCTTTCAGGTACCACTGTATGTAGGTATAGGCCATATTCTGTCAAAAAATGCAAACGTTTAACATTTTTGTAATTTATTACATTTTGGTTATGGTCATTTCAGTTTACCAGTAGCAAGAGCAAACGTTAAAGTAGGTCCAAGTAAAACATGGTCAAATGCTGGTATGCATACTGAAAGGCAAGGTTCGGTGAGAAACTGCAGTGTTTCAACAGATAACGCCTTCAGTCCAACATCATCTGTTGGCTCTTTAACGACTTGTAAAGATGAAGAACAATTTGACACGCTATTCAGCAAAAAAGAAAACCATTATCTTGAACTACCATCAATTTTAGGAGAAGTTTTTTACTCCAATCAGCAGACTGACTATTCCTTACCTAAAGCGTCCTCTTCTAGCGTTCCAAGATCTTTTTTACACTCTGGCTTGATGCAAGAAGAAACGTTAAAGAAGTTGCAAAAAGGGCAGATTCCATTGCAGAAGGAACTAATGTTACAGAGATTTGATACACTGTCCAGCAAAGTCGCAAACAATCGTCTTGAACTGCCGTCACATTTAGAAGAAAAAACCACCTTTTACGATCGGCAAACAGACAATTCGTTACATGAAGCATCCTCTTCTATGGTTCCGAGAGCTTTTTTACACTCTGACATGATACAAGATGAAACACTGACGAAGTTGCAGGAAGGGCAGGTACCATTGCAAAACGAACTATTATCACAAAAGTTTTTGATTCAGTGCAATTTTTGTGCTGCTACTTCTGTTACAACTGATAGTATGTCAACAAGATGCTCGCTTAAAAACACAAATCAACTATGTAAACATAATGATAATGGTTTCAGCAAGTCAAGTGATGCACATGATGACTGTCAACAGTCGTGTAGTGCTTTTATGGAAATGTCATCTGGCAGTTGTGGTGATAGTGTTTGTGGACTTGAATATGATCAAGAAGCAGTGCAGTTGCCTTCGCGTGAAGGATGGGATTGGGTAAGCGCAATGCCGCGTCGAGGTGGTTTTTTGCAAGATTTGATTGACTATAGAAGTTATTTGCCTGATTCTGATGCTACAGAAAGTTTGCATGCAGACAATAAGGTTCTGATGTATTCAGTACAAGCGTTGGACTATGAACTAACACAACGTGGTGGTCACATTGACCCCAATAGCCCAGCCATGTATCCAAGAAAGGAGAGACGAAGCCTTTCTGGGTTCAAACAAGTCCTCCATCCTCAGAGTGCCGTTAATGATGTAACGGACAACACTTCTCATAAGCATAATGCAAAACTAGAATTTGAAGCCAGACTGCCAGCGAAAAGTGACTATCAGTATTCAGTTGAGAGGTCAAATGTTAATCAGCCAAGTAGACCAGAGCCAGACTTTAACACCAGACCACCTGAAAACAATTCTACAGACTGTTATTCATTTTCCAAAAACGTTACTCATTCAAGTATGTTGGCACCAGAGTTAGAAAACAGAACTCCGAGTGAAATACTCGAGTCCTTTAATCAAAACAGAAGAGATTCTTGTCTAGAAGGCTGTGCTTTCAATGTGAATTACAGTGATGGTTCCAGAGGTGAACCTGTTCAAACTTCGACAACTGAAGTACCAAAGCTGTTACTCTTTAACCAGCACACAGAATTTATTCCAGGGAAAGATGTCACAACTGGATATGATACCATACATACTGCCATTTCCAATTCACAAATCACTAAGGATGATAATCAGGATCAACAACTGGTAGATGATGTTGAATCGACATGGTCAGATTCCAGTTCCACTGCTTGTGAGCAAACATCTACTTCAATATTTTTGACATCGGTCACTAATCTTTCCGACTCAAATGATGAAACTGAAGATGGGCCATTAGAAATTTTACGTGCGTCACGAGGAGAAAAATCATTCAGTAGGAATTGCAATAACTATGAAGGGAGTTGCATTGCATCTTTTTACAGCCAGCCGAGGGAAAGGTGGGATGGCTACACTATTAACAGCAGTTTTCCTCTGCGTCATCCCAATTACAATGCGTTCGACATGGGGGACCGTTCATGGCAGTATAATTCAAATATTTACGGAGAACGCAGCAATTATAACGGAATGATATCGCCACGCTACTGTAATGATTACGACTCAGTGTGGTGGTGTAACCGCTCCAGGAATAATGAAAATGGTGGTTTCAGCAGACGGTTGCCTTCTCGTAAAGGTAGAAGATTTGTACAGAAAAGGCCAGCTAAAACCATTCCAGATAAACTTTCTATGAAACTATTGGGAAAATTGTGGATTGATAATGTCGATTCTACATCACAACATAGTACGCCTTCACCACCAGAGAGTGAAGCCCCTCCCAATGATCAACATGAGGAAGATAAAATACTGGATGAACCCAGCTTTGAAAGACATTCTCCTTCAGAAAGTTCAACTGAGAGCTCAACCACTGATATAGATGCTGAAGAAATGTTTGATAACCGATATGAAAGAAGCTCCTTTTATGAACCTATAGCAGCCACATACATGAAATTTGTGAGTATGGTCATGATTGTTTTACATTATGTCTAAATACAGTTTCCATGGTCTACTGCATTCTTAAAATATTAATTTATTTACTTTATAGTATTTATATACAGGGTGATTGCAAAAGAAATAGACAGTTCGAAATATTTATTAAACGAAAGCTATGCAACTCATCCTTAAACGGTTAACACCATTCGTTCTGCAGCTCATTAAGTTGCACAAAGCAGTGGCATGCACGTCACGTGACTAGTTCTGCAAGATGGTCGTAAATTCTGCAGAGAAAGCGTTTTGTGTGCTTGAATTAAGCAAAACTTCCTCTGCACACATCCCCGAAGCAGGTATCCCCGAAGCAGGTACACCCTGTCTGGAGCCAGAATTTGTGTGATTTTCAGAGGTTAGACTCCATACATCGATGGCTGTCCTGTTGGGGATTGTGGCTATATCATTTGGAATGAAGTAAAAAAAAGAAGTATACGTTTGTTAGTTTATACTTCTAGTAAACACTTGGTTATGAAGAAACGTCGTTATTAATAATATAGAAACGATGGCTTACTTATATGTTAAGCTTCAAGGATGAAGAGCATTATGGCTTAGTTATCTTTGTTAGTTAATTTGGAAGACTTTTGCCTCGAACTAGTCGAAATGGGAAGAAGTTGTAACACCTAGCGTCCGTTAACAACCGCAGTCTCCATCCCATTGCAATAAGACACGCTGCTGTTCTCTAAAAGATTGTTACAGAGACTGTCTTCTTTGCTGACTTGGATAGGTATTTGCATGGCTCACTATGTGCGAATACCACAAATGAATAGTCTGTCTCACAATTTGTGAACAATTTGTGAACAATTTGTGGGAAGTAGTTGTCCCACTTATGATCTTTGTCCTATTTTTTTGCAATATTATTAGTTGACCTCGATAACCTATTAGTTTCGACCTTTTGTTAAAAGTGCCATACAGTGAGTAAGTGTTTACCTAAGCGAAACTTAAAATTCTTTGTTGATCTGTTCAAATTGATTCTGTGTGTTGATGCTGTCGATGCACAGAATACGCATTACCCTCCCCAACCCCCGCAAAAAAAAAAGAAGAATCAGTGCAAAGCTAAAAGAATTACAGGCGAAACAAAATGGCCACTGAATCATTCACTTCTATCCAGCAGTTTTAAGCATTGTGTCATTCTTTGGTGTATAAGGGTAGCTGATTGGGTTGTTTTTTAACGCTATTAAGTTTTGTAGAGAATTAATATTTTCACGTTAATACTGTCCTATGTTTGCTTAACAACTGTGTAATTTGCTCTAGTGCCGTATTTCAGCCTTGAAAACAATTCCTTATCTTTGTTACTACTTGGTTGTGTTCTGCAGAACCATTTCTTTGGTTTAAGAATATGGTTTCCTGTCTTTAAATTAGGAAGGCTAATTTACCTTAGGGTTTTTTTTTTCATGGGGTGCGTGCTGGAAATGAGTTTTCCGAGTACGAAATAAACAAAAAGTTGCACTTAAAAGAGTTTGTACTAAGCAAGCTCCTCGTTTTGCTGGAGTCAGAAACTGCCAAAAAATACAAAGAAATTGGACTACAGATGCACTTAACGAACCCTTTGCCTTCAGGTGTAATGAAGACAGTGATGCAGATTCACACCCCACTAAAGTCCACCAAATTTTTGCGCATATGAACAATTAAGTTAAGTTTCACTTAAAAGTTTCGGGTAAACGTGATAGGCTTCCTTCCTTAGGTGGTCTGCGACACTTTTTCCTAAGCTTTTATGTTGTCTGCTTATCATTCAAATTCTGAATTCACACAGTAAATTCAAATAGGCAGTTTGATAATAGTTGATTAACCTTTTGTTACATAGAACAACTTACAGATGCTCTTTTTCTTGTTGACTCCTGGCTTCTTTCCATTTGACTTCTGAATGTGACAATGCATGCAATGACTTCAGTGAACCCTAGTGCAGATTTCTGAGCTGCCCAACACGCACGTGACTCTTTGTGCCGCTTGCTTAACTTTCAACTGAAAAATGGTGGGTGTTTGGAGTTATTGACCTTAGTCTCCAACTTTGACCATACAATTATATATTAAAATAAGTCACGTGAAATTACAACATACACGATCGGAAACTGGATATCCTTGTGATTAATTTTCCAGTCTTTTCAGTCTACCAGTTCAAAAATGACGACCATTTTTAAATAGATTACTATCACCGATTGAAAACCGTTTGCAAATACCCTGATGCCATCTAGCAGCAGTGAACTTGTTAACCTGTACAGCTTGCTCCAAGGTGCACGAGGACGTTTCAAATTTCCACGCAATAATTAAGAAGGCTCGTGGCTTGTTTGTTTTGTGAAAAGAAATGACATTGTACAGTCCTTCGGTTGATGCAAGCAAGTGCTAGATAGTACTAGGCAGTGCTATATGTTGCCAGATTCTACCTACTTTCAATCGGTTTTAGTGCCATTTCAAGTGCGTGCAGGAGATCAATTTTTACGCAGCATGGTTACTAGAATCGGTTTAAAGGTCTTTGTTCATAATTGTATCTTAAATAACGATTAATTATTTATTTATAACAAATATGTTTTATCAGTTTCCCGTTAATGGGAATTTGATACTACATAGATCAATAAATATATATAATACACAAATATGCTTTGCTCCGAAAGAAAAACCGATGTAACGACGAAAATAGGAATAACAAAAGTTAATTTAAAGCATAAAAAAAATTGAAAAACCAATAAGTAAAACAAGTAGCTAACAGTCAAATCAACAAAAAACAAGAACGTGCAGTTGAAATTAGTAAAGCTTTGGTCAACAATATCCTCACTCAGAGAAATACTTTACATCATCCTGAATGTAACTGTCAAGTCTATTTTTGAATGAAGCCACTGAAGTGGCACCTACAACTTTGTCAGGCAGAGAGTTCCGAAGTTCAATCAGGCAGTGACCAAAAGAATTTTAAAAAAATTATGTTACAAAAATTGTTGCTTAACCTTGAACTGTGATCCCCTAAGTGAATAATTTGACTGAAAAAGTTCAAACAGGCAGTTATCAAAATTAATATTAATATTACGGATCATTTGAAACATCATGATCATTCGAAACCCCTTTTACGTCTCCATGAAAGTGAGGGTAGTTTCAAACTTTCCAGCCTTTCTCTGTAACTATGCTGTCCAAGACGAATGATACATTTAGTCATTCTTCTCTGAACATTTTCAATTGCTTTTCTATCCTTAATGTACAGGGGTTCCCAAAAGGGAACTCCATATTCAAGTATAGGTCTAATTAAAGACAAGAAATACGAGAGAAAAACACTAGCAGTACGGTTAGTTATAATTCTTTTTAACAGGTAAACTTGAGAGTTAGCCTTTTTTACAATCACATCTGTATGGGCAGAAAAGGTAAATTTGTTGTCAATAACTATACCTAGATCACGCATTGCGTTACCTTAGTGATGACCACATTGTTCAACACATATTACGCCCAAGGGTTACTGAACCCAAAATGCATCAACGTTAAATTATAAATAATATATATAATAAATAAATTTATTTCGGTCGTAGGGCGAAAGGGAAGTGCAAGGGATCGCCTATCGAACCGCTGACAGCAGACCCAAAGAAAAAGAAGAAGAATATGGTAGGGAACTGGAAAATTATGAGTTCCAAATAGAATGTTCAGGCCGACGAAGGAACGGGCGAAGGGTGGAAATGGTTAAGCGCTTTTTGAAGGAGACAAGCGATGGGGCTAAAATAGTTTCATTGTTGAGAGAGTTCCAAGTCGGAACCAGTCTAAGAGCGAAGGACGACCTCCGGGAATTTAAATGAAAACGGGGAAGAATAAGTTTGTAACAGTTACCACGAGTTCTGGAGTTAGGGCTAAAATCAAAAAGTGGGAGTTCGAATGGTAACATGGAGTGTATAATCTTATAGGTTAAGATCAGATCGGCCCTCAAGCATCGAGGGTTCAAGGTTTAGAAGATGGAGTCGTTGATTGTAAGGAAGAGAACGCATGCCTGGCAACGATTTAGTGTGTTTCCTTTGTACAGATTCAATCTGGTCAATGTCAGCAAGGAGATTTGGCGACCAGACCTGACTTGCATACTCAAGGAGAGGTTGGACGAAGACCTTGAAAGCCCAAAGAACAGTATTACGATTTCCAGAATTAAAACAGCGACGCACTATGGCTGATCGACGGTTTGCTGCAGCAGCAATGGAAACGCAATGCGTAGTAAATTTAAGGTCATGTTGAAACCATACGCCAAGATCGCGGATACAATCAACAGTTTCTGTAAAAGGGGAGTCATCTAAAAAGTAATGTAGGCAGTTTGGAGTTTTGCCAATGGAAAACACAGTGGCATTTGTCAAATGAAAGAAAGCTGCCATTTAAATAACCAAGAGAGGACTGAATTTATACAAGATTGGAGGCAAGATGCATCAGCTGGTGTGACGAATGGGGAATGAAGTTTGAGGTCATCTGCATATTTTCCTTGGGAAACAGTACTTTCATGAATGGTCAGATCATTAAGAAAAGTGATGAAAAATGATGAATAGGAGTGGCCCCAATACGGAACCCTGAGTATTTCTCCTCGTTAATTGGAATACACCATTGTTTACACCACTGTTTACTCTCTTTGCACTGTTTATGTTTTAGTAGCAACAACAATGTTGATATCAGGTTAAAAGTTCATTATAATAAACAAAATAGCTAACCAATTAGTAATTTTTTAAAATTAATGCACCATATAGTGTTGCCATCGAGACAAGATGAGATTTGAGAACATCACTAAAAAGTTCATTATAATAAACAAAATAGCTAACCAATTAGTAATTTTTTTTTAATTAATGCACCATATAGTGTTGCCATTGAGACAAGATGAGATTTGAGAACATCTCATCTCGTCTTGACATTCAATTTTAAATTCTCATGATTTCTTATCTCTGCCAGTGTTGACTAAAAAAAAAATTCGTTTTTTCTCGACTCATTGTTGCTCGACTTTCTCGAGAGTCCTCGACTACTTTTTCCTTGCAATGTTGCTATGAAAGGAAGACTGAGAATACCCGCAGAAAATTTTAGTTTCGTTTTGTATCTGTATGGCAGTCTTTAGCTTACGTAAAACGTCTACACCAGAACTACAAGACGATGGCCACATTTCGAGAAGACTTGAGCAGCGAACTTACGAGCTTTTATGTGTGTGTGAATGTGAGGGGGAAGGAGTACACGCATTTCACGTGACAATGAAGTAAATTACAATCTACGAAGACCTAAACAAACGGATTTGTAATTTTCCTACCGTTGCTACCTTTCCTACCTTCAGGCTGAATTGGCCGTAGCTACAAATACTTTTTTTTACCTTACAGAAAAAGCACGCCCGCGCACACAGACAAATTATTCAGAACACCAACACAAAGTTCATGATGTAAGGGGCGAGAAAATTCGTTAGCGCACGTAACAGAAACTGTTGATGTTATACAAGTGAAGAAGAGGCTGGGGGAAGGTCCCGTACGTAAACATAAGATTCAATAACTCCACTAACTACAGTTTTTTGTCTTGTACTGTGCTGGCAAAAAAAAAAAACTGGCTAATATTGTTGGCCTTGCGTCACTAAGGGCATCCCGTGCTATGCCGCCAGGTCTCTGCGACCGATGAGAATGCTTATGGTATATGTAATATCGTTCATTTGGCTGCCGTGGCCCACTAGGATCCCACGCAGCATGCAACCCCATATTTACACATTATCAATAGCATAGTGCACTGGCAGCTGTGCGTGTGTTTGCGTTTTTTCCATTCTACTTTATGCATTTTTTCTTCAATTCAATCTGGAAACATCTCTTCATCAAAAGACTTTACAGACATATTTGTGTAATTAAAAAAATCGTCACGTTGCCTGTAAGAAGCGCAAACAAACCCTTCTTATCGCACGTTTGTAATAAGGGATGCACCCAGACTCCCTTCCTTTTTTCCACAGTTTTCTCGTTCGGTATCAAATTGCTGCTGCTTGTGCTGCGTTTATTTTCCAACAGCTGATCGAGAACAATCGAGAGAAAATGTCTGACGTAAACGGGTTGCTAGACATCTTCGTCGGCACATGGTCGTGGTGTTCGGCCGCGGTGTTCGCTGGTTGTGTGGCACTAACGCCCAAAAGTGTAATCTTGTGGCGCAAACTGCTATGCGATACAGCACATCTCGAGCCGTGTAAATGTAGAGATAATTAAAATTTCTCTCGTCGCGTATCGATCTCACCTTCAAACATCTCGGCCTCTAACGTGACTTGCAAATTGACAGTCACGACCTCGTTTTGCCTCGTCGAGACGAGGTTCGAGAAAAAGTTGAGATCTTCTCGTCTCTATGGCAACACTAAGTACTGTAAGTTAGGTGTACGTACCAGTAACATTTTATAAACTTGAAATTAAAAAAAAAATTTCAATACTAAATTTCATACTAAAAATTTCAAAATTTCAATAATAATTTGTCGAGTAGAATCCATCGTGACACATTTTTTTTTCCACCGTAAAATCGTAATGCATGCAATTAGGGGTTAAGGAGAATATATCATCCCATTATAAGTCTGTTCCTTTTGGCAACATACAGCTTGCAAAAACAGATAGTTTTCTTCCAATGGAACTTGAAATGCAGTATTTCTCACAGTACTGTAACTTCGTGTTAAGCAAAGCCACTTTATTTGCAAAAATTGCAATAGCTTTATTCGTATCCAACAGACAACGTGTAACATGTAACAAACTTGCAGCTCGTAATTTTTTCTGTCAGTATCCCTGTACGTGTTTAGCAAGATTTGTTTAGGAATATTGGTATTAAATAGAGGAGATCTTAAATCATACATTTTGAACACTTGGTAATGTGTTAAATTGATTGTGTTTTAAAGACTTCTGGAGATGAATGGAAAGTTATTCCTGAACTGGAAGAGGATGAACCCTGTTGTTTGCTGAGTGTCAATTTGACCAGTGTCGCTGAAATAATAACAAAAGGAGAAACTGGCAAAAAGAAGTTGGACAATGGTACGTTTTTACAAGATCAGTAATAAGCAGGTTAAGTGTGCAGTATTTACAGCACTGAAATATATGATGTATATAAATAGACACAAATCGCTGTAAATTTTCCAATTTTCGATTTTCCTTAATATGTGTTGTAGTCAGTAGTCTTGTAAAATGTCAAGCCACACAAAAAGGATGCAACAGCATTAATGATAAGATCAAGTCCTGTTCATCGCTTCAAGTCTGTAATAAGTGTGATCCCAACTGGTTAGGTGGCTGATCCCAGTGCTGTGATGTGATGCAGTATGAAGGCGAGTTAGTGTGACGATATGGAAGTCAGAATTGCTGTCTGCTCTCAACAAACGCCATAGAAATAAACCCTTTCAAAAATATTATTGTTGGCAAGGTAAAAAATAATAATCTGAATGATGTGGCTTCACTATCTCCTGCTCACAAGCTTGGACAGTTTCTTTCTTCAAACTATGTTATTTTGTGAATTTTTCTCGACACTTCAGAACTGTCTACCAACCTCTTTGCAAAAACCCTAACACGTCTTACAAAATTGTTTTGTGACTAAAGAATAAGCTCCTTAAGCCGTTAATATTTAGACATCCAATGAGTTCGATTCAGTAACTGAGTTTGTTTAACTATTTCAAACGCCCAGTGAAATAAACTCCTTCAGAATTGTGTTGGCTAGGTCAAAATAAATATTATCTGATCGATGTGGCTTCTCTATCTCTTCTCTATCTCTATCTCCTATATCTATCTTCTCTATCGGAGACAGTTTCTTTCTTCAGACCATGTTATTCTAAGAATTTTTCTCGGCACTTCAGAACCGACTACCGACCTCCTTGCAAAAAATGTAACGGGCATTACAAAATTGCTCTGCGGCTAATGAATTAAGTTATGTAGACATATAACGAGTTCGATTCAGTAACTTTTGGTTTATTTAACCACTTCAAACTCCCAGTTTTGTCAGGAATTCATTATCCATTTACGTTATCCAAAGCAAGTTATTTAAAACTTATTTCGTAGACAGCGATGACCCAAAATCCTAGATACCTCTTTTCAGAGCAAAAAAAAATCTTGTCTGTAGAAAAATTACATAAAAACATGGTGTTATTGAATTTTAAATATGCAAGCTGTAACTGGTCTCATTACTATTGTGTGTGAATGTCCTGGTGATAGTATTGGTTGTGTGGTTTCGCAATTCAGCCTATGGATTCATTTTGACATTATTTTTCAGTCATGGCAACTCTTTCTCTAGGCTGTCCTGATTAATTACAAGGGGTTTGTACCATTGAAGTTAAATGTTTTTCTTTTATAATTGCCTTTGTGTATATTTCCAGAAGACCAATGACAGAAAACAGCCTTTCTACGGTGGTTTCAATATCCATTGTCGTGGTCATAAGTGCATTCTTTGACGACAACGTAAATTTTTGTATGGTTGCAGAGGAAAGCTCTATGTACACTGTCTAATATTTCTGTTGTGCTTAATTTGTGGTTTAAATAAAATGTTTTATTCTTTGTGAATATTGTTCTTGTGCCAAGCTGATTTGAACATTTAGCTCTAAATGTACACTAAAGTCACTTAATGAGTAGTTAATTTAATGAGTAGTTAATCTGAGCTGCTTGGTACTTACGAATTTACTGCCCTAATTTTCGGTGTGTGTCATTCAGTTTACCATTTGCGTCATTCGTGTTGGCAGTTCAGTTAGTTGACAGAATCTTTGCAGGTGAAGTGAATGAACTAGGATAACCCAATTCTGCATTGATAATTAGCATAATTATCTAAACTAGCACTGGTCTTTTAATTCGGGACATTTTTGTTACACGTCAGTTTTGTCCTTATCCTGCACTGAAGTAACTGCGTTCTTCAATTTTCAATGGAATTGTTACTGTTAGCGCTGTATAATTTAACATTAATAATAATCACTGCAAGAAGTTTTACCCCCTTCAGAGCCACCATCACAATACATTTGCTTAATATGAATACAGAAACTGAATGGACAGCAAGATTCATGTTCAATATTTTGCATTACCTTAATTGGGCTTTTTGATAGCACGCAAAAATCACAAAGCGCAAAAATCGCAAAAAAGAGGCCATTCAAAAACCACGTGGCCGTTTTATAAGCCATTTTTAACCTCCCTTCCCCCTGTGTGGTCATCTGTGGTCAGATCTTGGACCCCCCCCCCCCCAAAAAAAAAAAACCACGTGGCTCATAGCCACACACACCCACCTCCCATGTAATTAAAAAAAAATTACACCTTAACTATGTTTTCGACGAATGCGTTATTAATTCATATAAAATTTGTGTTATTGTGGCGTACCAAATTTAGTAAATTGCTAGTGTTTGACATGAGAAACTCAACAAGTAACCCCATACTCCCCTTTCGCTTTTAATACATGCAGCTGTTTGATTCATTGTGTGAAATATTTTTGGTGATCTGTAACGGACGCTAGCCTAAACTTCATCAAGATTTGTAACTGAGACGAAAAGTAGAAAATTGTAACCTAGTACGTTAATTATTATGTAGGCCATCACTGCATTGAATTGTCCCAGTGAAGCCACTCGACATTTTATCCGCACACTATTTAAATGTATTTAGTAAGAGTGAGGGAAATGCAGTCTTAACGTTGTTGAAGATTTTTACAACAAGCAGCGGTATCTTTCACCACTATGAGGGAAATTCAGTTCGGCTGACAGGGGCTGAGACGTTAAGGGCGATGTAGGAACACTATAAAAACAATGTAAGGCTGAGCGACTCTTGTATGGTAAATCACCAGTCCATTGGAGATAAGGCTTTCCATTCAATGAAATAGGAGCGTGGTTTATTTGGAAACCCCCCTCCCCCCACTGCGGTTACTTGTGGCCGAAAGCCAACCTCTCCCCCTCACCGACCACGTGGTTTTTGAATGGCCCCAAAGTGGAGGACCCAGGTGCTTTTGCTTACAAGCCATCGAGAAGGTGGCAGAGAAGGGGCAAGGGGGTATGGTGTTGGGACTGTTGAACTTAGTTTGACATAGGACTTCGAGTTCTGCTGTCCATTGGGTGCCAGAAGCCATGGGGTTTAGGTAGCTTCAATATCATATTTGCCTTCTGGAGAATTTTTTCTCTGGGAAGACCAGAGACAAAAAATGGTGAGGGTGTGTGCATTCCCAAAGTAAAATGCTTGTTAGAAAAAGAAAAAAAAAACACTGTCGTTTTATGCTTGAAGGAATAAGCAGTTTCTCACTGTCCGAACATTAAAATTTAAAATGTTTAATTTAAATATACCCAGGAAGAATTGTAATAATTGTTCGTGGGTGATGCTTTCAAATTGACTTGCTCTTGCTTTTGTGTTTTGATTTGTTATACATAAAACTGTTAACGTACCATTCTTGACTAAAGGAAATGGTCAATAAATACACAGGAGGCATAAAAATGCATCAAGGGCCTGAATATGTCCTACTACCTACAATTATCTCCTATTAACAATTTTCCACCTAGTTAATACGACAATTTTTTTTTCTTCATTGTCTGTGATCCTGAGAAACTACGGACTTCTCGGATTGCTGCAAACAAACAATCTTGTACACACATGCATGACAGATGACAATGCTATACAATGTCATGCAATCCTTATGGGCAAGTTACTTTCCAGACACTTGAATGCTGGTCACTCAATGTTTCCAGGTGCATAGCTTGTGTTTATTACTTTTCAGCTTTGTGAAGCCACTAATCTGTTGCATTCATTGTTCAGTTCCTCATTGAATAAGTTCAGAATATTTTATGTTTAACCCTACTTGCCTTACTTTTAGGGGCGGGATGGTCTTTTTCATATCCAACTCTAATTATCTGGTTGCTGTCTCTGGTACCAGGTGAATCCGGCAAGGATTCACCACCACCGAAAGACATGGTAAATAAAACATTTTCAGCAATAAAGTCTCGAAACTACAAATTCAGCCCATTTTATTTGTTATTTTGTTTCTAGGACTGCCCTTTCTGTGTAAGAGCATTACAGCACTTGTGTTTAGACAAAAAGCCTCAGTTGCTGGTTGCTGTGACACCGAATTCAGAATACCAACCAGAGAGTTCAGCTTCATCTAAAACCTCGGAGTCAACTACTACTAATGCTGTAAGGAGTGTAGTGTGAATTTCAAAGAATGCATGAACTGCCAACTGATTTTGCTACTGTATAATCATTGTGAATTTACTACATTGTAAACACTATTCAGAGTTTGGAATAGGTACATATTTTAATTAAGTTGGGATGAAGTTGACCACATTCTGGGCCAAATCTTCTGACGATGAATTCACTGCCACCAGTTATTTAGGCCAGACAACCACCCTCTTTAAAGGAAAAATCCTCAAGATTGCCCCGTTATTGAGTGCAGAATTTAAGTAACCCCAATGACTCAGGCCCCTGCCTAGAAGAAGCAACAACCACATCAGCAACAAAAGTGAAAATTGGACAACTTTAAGGATGGTCTGCCCTTTCATGGGTCCTCCCATGGTAGGGGCAAGAAGGCAAAAGACAAAAACTACTGACATAGAAGATATCTCGGTTCAACTAAAAAGGCGTTCAACCTCAGTTGGTGGCTGCCTGCAGCGTTATGAAGAAGTTTAGAGCGAGATTACGGAAGACCAGTTGCTCTTGTCCATTATCTTGCATGGCAGCTAACGCGCTCCATCAGCTACCTCGAGATTGCAGTTTCTCCTTCCTGGGACTTGGCCTCAGCTCCAAGTCCAGAACTCCGAGCAGAAGTGCAAGACCTAATCGAAAAAGCCGTAGTAAAAGTTTGCCAGGACTACACCATACCCACCTTCTACAGCCCTATCTTCTTGGTGGCGAAGAAAACAGAAGGGAATCAACTCATTTTCAATCTGAAAATTTTTAAGTTCATCAAGAATGCAAGCTTCAAGACCCTGGATTCAGTTTCAACAACACAAATATGCATTTGTCATCAATCTAGAAGACACGTACTTGCATGTCCCACTGTATCGAAGCGTCATTCACCTGTTGCAGTTCATTCTCTGTGGGAAAGTTTATTACTTCAAGGCCCTTTCTTCACTTCACTCAGGAAGCCGATCCAAGTGACTCTTCATTCCGGAGGAACAGGACCCATGCTACCTGGTCGATTAGCTCCTCCGGAACAAAGCCAGTCACCAGAGATAGTCGCTTTCATCAAGGATGGTGTCATCAGCCTCTAGGCCGCCAGAACTTCTCCATGAGAGTCCTCTGCAAAGTCATTGGCTTTCTGGATGAAGCTGTGAAATTTGTTCCCAATGTCAGATCGAAAGCTTGCCTGCTTCATTGGTACAAGGAAGGCCACTGGATACCAGGACCTAACCTGTATGAAAACAATCTGGATGGCATCAGAGTTCCTGACAGTAGAATCTTGTGGTGGTGCGGGCCCCACGAACACTGCTTCAGGACTCTCCATCGAAGAAGAAGAGCCCTCTAAGATCATCATGGCTGCTTCAACCACAGTATGAGGTAGCCACACCAATGTCTCAACAGTCGCTGGAATTTGGAATTAAGAGGAATGCAAGCTTCATGTCAACATTCTGGAGCTTCGTGCCATCTACGTTGCCATGCGTTTTTTTTCAAGACCAGCTGAAAGGAAAGACGGTTTAAGTGCACAGCGACAATACCACTGCTGTTGCCACTTGAACAATGGAGGCACGCATTCAAATCATGTCCATCTCCAAGCAGCCCAAATCTTCCTGTTGGCGATCCAGTTGGAGTTCTTTCAATCCCCCGTAACCGGAACGTGTTGGCAGACCAGCTGTCAGTCCCAACAACAGAGTGGACTCCGGAAGAAACAGTATGTGAAAATATTGTCAACCTCGGCGCAAACTTCGATGATCTCTTTGCCACAAGCTCAAACCAGTAGCTCCTAAACCACACGAGTACCTTCCATGGATTCTCTAACCTTACGGGAGGAGCATACTCCTACGGATAGCAACAATAAGTTGCGTTATTTAGTGACGTCATCATCAACTAGGGGGACAAGCTGGGTGCAGGGACAAACAGCGGTGGGAAATAAGTGATACACATGTTGCTACTACAGTGACTCATTCAGACAAACACAACTTTTTTCCTACATACACAAAACTTTCATGAAACCGAAACTTTGGCGTTCCAACACCGGATAAGACACACTACAACCTAGGAAAATAAATGGTAAACTGCGCCATTGCCAATGGCCATCTTGTTCCAATTTCATAAAAGTTTTGTGTGTCCCAAGTATGGTCCCATTATTAAACCACCGTATGTTGCGATCACGCAGCTTAAAAATGGCCGGCGAACAACAATAAGGAGAGCAAGGGAGAGCGAATTTCGTGAAGGTAAATTGTGTTAGCTAATATTTGCCATACGCGGTTTGTAAAAAATACCACAAATTGTGTTGGCAGTTTGAGACAGCGCAATGTTTATTTGCCGGAATCTTTGTATTCCAAAGGGGAACAGCTTAAGCTACGATATCCAGCACCATGTTGTCTGTACTACTGCAGTCCTTGCTGTCTTTGCTCTAGCAAGGCCTGTGAAGTTACGTTGCAAACTGCTAGTGTTTTTCCCCCTGCTCTAACAACCTCGTGGACCAACATGTGCACCTACATCTTCCCTCCTTACGTACGTCTGTTACTGATCCTGGAGAAGATTGCAAACATGGAAAGAAAATTAATCATGATTGTCTTGGATTGGCCCACTCAGCCATGGTTTGTCCTTCTAGAACTTATGATCAAAACCCCAGGAAGCTACCCATGGAGGAGAATCTGCTCACCAAGAAGAAAGAAAGGATCATGTACCAAGTGCTACCAGTCTTAAAACTTCATGTCCTCCAGCTAGTCCAGGTGGATGGCCTTTAGGAACAAGTTGCCATCGTTTGCTGCCTCCGAGGGATACACGCAATATTTATGAAGGCAGGTAACTTCAGTTGTATCAATGGTGCTGTGGAAACCAAACCAATCCCTTGGCTAATGGCTTCATCTCTATCCCAACTCGCATTATTCCTTAACCATCTCTTTTCTTCTGGGATGAGCATGTCCACTAACAAAGTCTTTGTTCGGCCTTTATCTCAGTCCTTAAAGTGACAGGATGGTCGAACTACAGGATCACCAGCCTTATTAAAGCCTTCGGCGTAAAAAGACCAGCCTCGAGAAAGCCGATTCTACAGTGGGATTTTCCCTTGGCGGTTACAAGTCTCCTCAAGGAACCCAACGAGTTACTAGCAAGCGCTTCACTGGGGCTCCTCTCCAGAAAGACAGTATTCTTCTCACTCTGGCTTCTGGGAAGTCCTACAGCAAGCTGAGCCTTGAATATGTACAAGGCCTATCTGCGTTTTGGTCCGAATTACAGCTTGGCGATGCTTTTACCATAACATAATGCAACCACAGAAGCATCAACTTCTAGCACGCAGGTCCCCTACCAGGAGACGAAGAGGAGAGGCTACAGTGCTCTGTAAGGGCCCTACTTTACTACCTTACTGTAAAAAAGGATCCGAATTGGAGAAAATGACAGTCTGACTTATTCCTTCCCTACAGATTCAGCATTGGACACACGACTCCAGCTATTATTTCCTTCTGGATTTGCTCCCTCCCTCATAGGATTTGCTTACAAAACACCTCAACAACTGACAGTGTCAAGAAGACCTCTCAGATTTGAGCCTTTCCACTTTCTGGGCTGCTTACAACAAAGTGCCCCTAGAAATAACAAGGGGGTAGAGTGCCACAGGGCAGTGCTGCTGCTTTTGGAAAAGCCCCTCCCCCCCCCCCCCACCTCCACCCCTTTGGGCAGTACCGATACTTCTGTCTGGGAACAGTTGGAAGCTTTCTGAAGCAAAATATCCGTTATGCGGATACAAATATAAAAACTGTCGACAGTAACTAAAAATAATCGAAGTGGTCAAAATTTCAAACACAGGCTTTACCAAGTTTTTGCTGAACCCCTTGTTGGGGAATCATTGATTCCCCCTCTCTGGAATTGTGTAAAGTCACTACTGAGAACAGAGCCATCAGGCTGTCCCCTGGAAATGTGAGACCTGAGAGACATGACTTCGCACTGTATCATTTTGCACTACCTGAGAGACACGACCACCCAAGCAGACCACTCGGACGACTCTGACCACTTTCCGTACATCATAAGGCTCAAGGTAACTGCATGGATCCCATCAACTAACCCAGGAGGCGACAATGGCAACTGCCTACCATCCAGTTTGTCGAACTCTCAACTATGCAAATATTTAATCGGGGAACTTAGTTTCGGGGAACTTAAATCTGTTTTATCCCTAGAATACCACACATTTCCTCCCCCTGCCACCGCTCGCTGTTGCCACTGATCGTACAACCTCACAATTTATTTTGCTGCCACTCTGTGCTTGCACTCTGTGTACTTGAGGTGCCTTTGACTATCATTGGGTATCACTTGGGTACTCTGTTAAGACACTCTGTCTTAACGGCTTATTGCAGACATGATGCAAAAATATAGCTAGGTACGTATTTTAGGAATAAAAACAAAATTTAGCTATCCTGTCTGGGGACTGGTAGATCACACGTTTTTAAAGTTTTTATGACATATTGACCACGAGAAAATGTTAACACTGAAAACACAGCGATTGGTTTATCAAATTTTATTGATTACATGTCGAAATGTAAATTTTTTCTGTATTTTACAAGCAAATTGGTATCTTTTTCCGAGTTTAGTTGAGAAATTGGTATCATTATTTGGTTTGTTTGTGGTTATTTTAAACACAAACAAAGCAAATAATGATACCAATTTATTTGATTCTGTCAGATTCTTTGGGTCATAAAACAAACACAGATAAAGCAATTAATGATTACTTGACAAAAAGTAGTTAACTGATATTAACAATTCCATCGGATTCCTTGGGTCTTAAAATATAAAACACAGACCAATCAAATAATTATAAATTAACAATAATTAACTAACTGATATTAATTTACTTCGTTCTGTTGGATTCCTTGGGTCATAAAATGTAGGATTACACATCAAAACTACCTTCTCCATGTTTACTAGTGTTGGCGATATATCCATTTCAAACTCTCTGCAGCCTTCTTTGATGACTTCTTGGAAATGACCCATTTTCCGTTGGTCAGATTCAACTAGCCTTTCAGTATGTGTTGGCCATACCAAATAAGAGTAGAATCCATTCCGTTTTGTATCAGTTGTTTTCGGGTTCAACTATGTATTGACCCTTCTGTATGGTAAGGCAGCATGAAGACCTTACACGGGACGGAAGATTATGTAGAGGCCCTAGAGGGGTAAGCAAAGGTTCCGTACACCTATAGGCTGTACTGCTTGGACATGGGAGGAAAATTTGAGTTACCGGTTGATTAGTGTTCAACAGAAATAACAGACCTAGTTAATTCATCCCAAACTTGAATTACAGGGTAACTGTTAGCCAGACTTTGAAGGTTCTAATATTATGTGACATAAGGTTAAGAAATGTTACAAGAGTTAATTAATGGATATAAAATTGGCTCCAACATAAAAGTCTTGACAAGTCAGCAAGCTTGTTCTTAAGAGAATAATTGTACGAATTCGCACATACTATTTGTACTCTAGCTTATTTTTTACATCCTAGCACCAGTTTTTTTTATTGTAGACCCACAGATAAATTGTAGACCCACAGATAAGTCCAGTGATCATAGACCTCCGTGAATTTTCAGAAAGATGATTTACATGAGGCAACAATGCAAGTTTGTATTTCCAAAAGTGTACTAAATGCTGAAGACTGACTCACTGCACAATTTTTTTCATTGTATGCCTACCCGTTTCCATTTTTTGACTGTAACTTCCAGCTGAATCTCACCAATTTCGTGTTTTTCAGTGCAATGTTAATATCATCTTTGTTAATGTAAACTAATGAATGTCAGTGAAGAATGGAACCAATTAAGATTTTTCCATCTTGTCAGAGCCCGTCTCCCTCCAGCCTCCCCCTAAAAAAAAACCTACTGTTGATGATAAACTGATGTACAGGTTATTCATAAATAAACAAAATTATGTTGATATTTTAAACACATGTTTATCTATTTTTTTTTCATAGCATTACAGTTTTAGGTAAAACGTGGAAGTTGGTCTGAGCCAATACAAAATAGGCATTTAACAGAACACAGAAACTTAAGTCCAAATTTTTGTGAAAAAAAAGAAAGGTAAAAAAAACTGCTTACCTGGCTAACTGATATTCAAAATAAAAACCAAAAGAAAGGTGTGAACACTGCTAAAACTGGCCAAAGGATATCTTGATGCAGAAGCACTGCCTGCACACTCTGCCACGTGTGGCATCTTAAAACTTAAGCAGACAAGCCTAAGGCATTCACGTGATGGTGGTTTCCATCATCAACAACGTGTACAAATGCAATGAAATTGGTGCAAGGAGAGGTTTAGCTTTTATTACAGTAATAAGCACCTCAAAAGCATTGCACATCAATTTTCACTCACTCAACGTGGCATCATAGCCAAGGTGAACAAAGGCAAGTCAAACAGTAATAATGTATGTTGTAGCTTGGTGGTAGCCTTCAGGTGCAGACTGGGAAGAGTTTCCCCTGGCGTCGATATGTTTGACTCCTTGAAGGTGGTGGCAGGGAGTTGTTCACAATGAATTACTGCAAATTGGTATTCGCTAAGTTCCTATGGTTCAGTAAATCCAAGGCCTACATTCTAATGCAAGACTATCTGCAAACAAACAAAATTATCGTGCGTCCTTTGTTTACTTTGTTGCCATGTAAGATAGTCCCATGGTAGGAACTAGGTACAAAGGGTTTCCTTGGATATTGGGAGTGCAGAAATAGTTTCCAAGTGTTTTTTTTTAATGAATGTCTGCATTTTTACTGTTTTATTCTTAGATTTCAGATGAGAAGTTCCAGTCATTTTACAAACAAATACAGCAATACTTGGCAAACGTCAACTTATTCCGCCTTTGCCCTCCTGCTCATGAATTTGTGCAGCACAATTTCACTGCCTTAGATTCGTACATAAGCAGCTTTATACAAGAAAAGACGCAAATAAAATCAATAAAATTCCGTCGGAAAGAGAGTAATGAAACGTTAACAAGGTGTAGGGAACTGACAGACTTGCGTCGAATAGTGCCATCAACGCAGTTATCTTTTCAGTTGCCTGGTGTACAAGTTTCCAATCGTCCTTTGTCATCATTCATAACAGTTTCTCCTGAAACCGACGCAGTTAACCGGACTTTCTGTATAATTCCTTCATGCTATTGGCATGCAGTGGTAACCGGGGAGCTCTGGACAGGTGGCCTATATCCACAATATGACATGAAGAAGGTTGTTGGTAGAGGTATCAAAGATTGTTTCCCATCAGTGTTTGCGCTAGACTGTTCCATTTTGCTCGTTTCTCATAAACTATTTACTCAGCGTGACTGGATGGCATCCATTTTTTTTCACATGATCAGCAACGGCGGCGATCTCGTAGGTGTGAGGCTGATATACATTGACCCAAAGGCACGTGGAAACCGTCTAGTAGAAGAGCAAAATATGCAATATTTCCTTTCATATATTACATCTAGTCATCCAAGTGTAGTGTTTCTCTTTCGCGGTATTGGGGTATTTGAACTGTGCAAGACGGTATCTTCAAATATTCCTGGTTTGACTGCTGCAATTCGAATTCCAGTTGTTCCTATGCATCATAAATTTGCTATCAAGCAGCATCCTGGTAAACAGTTTTATCCTGAGAACAGTGAACTCAGTTTTTGGTTTAATTCTCCAAAATTTGGAAGGGAAAAGTAAGTAAACCGTATCCAAATCAGAAAAAGTTAATGTACCCTAGCTGAAGTTAAATTAATTTCAAAATGTTTCTATACATTTCAGCTTTGTTTTTTTTTTTCAGACGAATAAGAAATATTGACACTAACACAGCATCTGTAGTTGTAGGCATAATGTGCAGTGTAGTCATCGTGATTTCTCCTTTAGTACCTGCTAATTTGATTGGTAAATTACTTCAGTGCTGTCAGAGCATGGGTTATGGACTCCAAGGTGTGGTGCGCTCTGTACTGACATCCGACATGCAAAATGTGTTAAGTAAGATTCACTGTTTTTCCTAGCTGTTGACAGGGCCGATACCACATTCTCTACATTCAGTGTTTTTCTCGTTACAGAAGTGAAAAATATACCTTTGTATGAAAACGATTATTGGAATCACTTGAGTGTTGTCATGGTGATGGGAAGAGAAAATGCACTTTATCACATGCCTATGTTGGTTCGCAGTGTGTTTCAATCTCTTTCGTCATATTTGTCTTCGACAGGTAGTTAGGATGGGTGAAATTTGTGAATGTTTGCTGTATCTAAGTGAATAGCTAATATTCAGTGTATTAGTGTGCTATCAGGCAAAAGGATACTATCATTACATCTGACTAGTTAGTAATAAATCACAAGTTGTGGGTTCAGTAACTGCCAATTTCGAAATAGTGGGGTAGTGGTGGATATCAAGCCGTCCATAAGTCATGAATAACATTTAACTGGGTGCTTGCCTGTCAGCCATTGTTTGTCAGACTTAGCTAATGAAGAAAGACTGGCTAATGAATCATTCATTAGGCAAATGGTGTTCCAATTTGACACTCTGTAAGTGCCACTGTTGAAGTGTTCACTTTTGCATACTCCTTCGTAAACTTCTTATCAATGTATCACATGTCATGTCACTATTCATCAAAGCTTTGTCACTCTGAAATAATTGTGTGGACTCGGTAATGCATTTGTACGAGGTACTGTGGGCTAAATGAGCAATAGATGGAGATGAAGCTAGCATTTCCAAAAATGTAGGAATTCTGTCGAGTCATGACGATTACTGCAACCTCTGAAATAACAATAGGAAACAAATTAAGAGAACAGAAAGCATTTAGAAAACTTCCCCAAAACTAAAAAAAAAAAAAAAAACCATGCTTTATGGTTAAAAAATAAAATAAACTATTTCGAATGAGAGCAGGAACACTTTAAGGGAATTTAGTTAATTTTGTCACAATTGACTGAAAACATGTGACTGATATCGAAAGAAAACTTCTCTTAGAACTGAAAACTGTGTACTTACTGTGAAAATACTATAACTGAAATGTACTCCAGTCTTCTCTAGTTTTATGATCCAACTTATAATCGTAAAACTACGCCCCATCATCTAACTTAATGTAAAATAAAAACGTCATTGTGCAGACCAGAATAATTGCAGTGTTGTTTTTTTGTTGTTTTGTTTTGTAGAGGACTCAAGTGACGATTGCCCAAGTTTATCATCATTTGTGCATGTTGTGCCTTACAACAAAAGTATGGCAGTGCATCTTGGAAATCCATTTACGAAGGTAGCGTGAGGTAGATAAATAACTTCAGGCCACACTTTGTGTGCTACACTTTTGCACGAGGTGCTACTAGAAGAGGATTCAAAAGCACAATACTTGGTGATTGAAATGTTTATTGAATTTCAGATCCCTTTACCCGTAATTTGCAGCAATTGGTGCAGAAGTTGTCCAAAACTCTATGGGTTCAACAAAGATCACATTGTAGTTGTAATATTCACTGTCTTTGGGTATGTCAATACTGCTGGATATTGGCTAGGTGAGCATGAAATCACACTTTAATGACATTGTACGTATTCCTAAAGTCTACAGAAACAAAACTTTTTTGATGGATTAACTTCTAAAATTGTATAATGGTTCTTGAGCAAACCTTTGCCTCTTCTGGACCTTCGTTTTTTTCCCTTTGTCATAAAGCAAAAATCACTCCGCTCGATAATTTAGTACTGAATTTATGCCTTCAGTGTAAGATGACAAAAAAGGTACTCCAAATTCCCACGTAAACAATCGATCCTTGTTATTAATCGATTCATTTCTTAGTTTACTTATTTTCAGTGGTGTCTGTTTGATTAATTTTTCAATGCTGATGTCTCTCAGATTACTAAAATCAAGAATTTATAGGGTTTGGGAGGAGAATTTGTAACTCTAAAAAGTCCCTATTGAAACACGTTAGATTCGTCCCCATTAGTTCAGTCCGAGTTTTCAGAGGGCGCCACGTGTTCCATCTGGTAATTTTTGCTCATTTTTCAGCCCAAATCTAAAGTAAACTAAATTACAACTAAGCTAGGCTAAATAATAATTAAATATAAGCTAGTTTCGTTTAGTTCAGTTTAATTTTAGGCTAAAAACTGAGTAGAAATTTCCACATAAAACACATGGCACCCTCTATAAACTAAGACTGAACTAATGTGAATGTATCTAAGACGTTTCAGTATTGGTCTCAGCATAGATTAGAAAGTTAACTAGATGTACCATCTCACTTCTTCCTGTCCTACGCGGACCTCTAGCGGTAGTTGTGGCTACTAATACCTCTGTGAATGCTTTGCTTTCGTGCTGCTTCGAAGGCAAAAGCATTAGCAGAGGTATTAGTAGCCGCAACTACCGCTAGAGGTCCGCGTAGGACGGGAAGAAGTGAGATGGTATATCTAGTTACCTTTCTAATCTATGGTCTGAGTTACAAATTCTCCTCCCCAACCCTATAAATTCTTGCTAAAATTTATAAAGCTTTGTTGCAGATAAATTTACCAAAAAATATGAAGATGTACAACAAACGTATGACTCGGATACTTTTCTCACTAAATGGATTGTACAGCTGGTTACTATAAAGCTGTTACGCAGCATTGACTGGAATTTGGCTACACTGTTTACACCATACCTTGTTGGTGACGTTGGATGGAGAGAAAGCATTTCTTTTCTCTCAAATCGTAAGTTGAAATTCACAAGCACTGCTAAGTTAACTTTTGCATTGCACTAGCACCGACTTGAAAATGCATAGCAAAATCAACGTCTTACAAACTTGTGTTTTAGGACTGTGTCTTATCATGGTATTCAGCGGGCTAAATGCTGCTATCCGCTTGGAACAACTTATTAATGATATGCCAAATCAGACGGAAGTAACTGCAAGGGCAGACAAAGAAGCCGAAAAAAAATTGGAAATAAGTGCAGAAAAGAAAGGTGACATCAAGACGGAAAAAAAAGCAGTAACAATGGCAGAAATTGAGAGATTACGGTACACATCAATACCTAAGTATAATCAGTATTTAAAAATTACATTATAATTAGTGTTTGTAATCACATGAAGTGCCCTTTGTTCAGTATCAAATTTTTACTTTGGGCCAATCCATATTTTTTTTTTTCAAAACTCACTTTTCTATGCTAGTTTCATACAAAATTTAAACAAAAGGTACGTAAACAAATTCAAAATTAGGTAAGAACGTAATCCGAAGAGGGAAGCTGTTTAGATAAATTCTTATCCTAGTTATTTAATGCACTGTTAAGTTTATTTTGTATCACAGTTACAAACACTTAGGAAAAAGACATTTTTCCACGGAATTTAAATGAAGAGCTTTAAATGAAATGTTCAGCTGTAACCAGATGTAAGCGATGTTTTGTTTAGGTCTTGTCAAGTAAACTATTGTAATAGTTCAGTGATTTTCCCACTTTGCTTCTGCACTGGCTGGATATTGTTTCCAGGACCTTTCTCAGTGCTCTCGTAACTACACAGCAACCGAACTAAATCGGTTTGTTGCAAGCACACCGTACAGGAAAGGCAATTTGACTTGTTTGCTAAATCGTTGGCTTGCCAGTGAAAAATGCAAATTACCCAGTACTAACACAAATGTGTCATCAACTGTCTGGTGCAGAACATCAAATCAGGAAATCTACTAAAGTGCAATCAATAAGTTTTTTTTTTTTTGTAATCAAGAAACTATTTTCATTTATGACCTCCATCACACGTAATGGGGTTTCTTTGTGGTTTTCTGATTAATAATGGTGATCCTATTTAAACTGATAATGCACATGTGTTAAGGTGGTGGGAGTCAAGGCCAGAACAAATTGACCAGGGGGGGGGGGGCAACCGAATTTATAGTTACGTCAGAGTGTAGAGCCTTTCGAGTTCCCACTTATCGGGTGGAAGGGGGGGGGGGCCAGGTGTTCACTGGAAACATAGTTAGAACCCAGTAGGTCTGGTCAGTAGACGATATACACTAGCTAGAACCCCAGCCAGCCAGCCTAACCTTGGAAGGTAAACAAGGGTTTGTCCACAGATGCCATTTTGTTTACTGATAAGAAATTAAGGATTTTGGCTTACCTTAAATTGACTTAAATTACTCTCAGGGCTTTGGAAACAAACATACGATCTTAATGATAGAACGTCCAGGCTAAGTGCTTCCAGTAGATTCTTCTAGCAGGACATTTGGACAAACGGCCCTGTCATTCTAGCAGGACTCTCCAGAATGAATGCTGGTCCTTCTGGTAGAGTCCTGCTAGCAGGTCTGCTCTCAAGAGCATAGCAGAAGCCAAAGTATTTACTAAACATAAATCTTAGATGCTAACTCATTACCGTGGTTCACTTAAATTAAATAAATTAGGCAGGTTCGGATTGCGATGGTGTTATACCTATTTGTCTTGTATCAGAGTGCTAAGTGCTTATTCGAATGTTGGGCAAATGTAGTATGCTTTCAGTATCTCTGTGTCGTGTTTAGAAGTAAGATCCCTTCAGCACATTATGCTAGTTCACAGAATATTCCAAGCTTGAACTTGGTGGCTTTTAGAAATGTTGAGAAACATTTTATTATATTCACAATACCTTCCTGGATGACATATCTGACTGTGGTTTTGCTCAATTGGTCACGCAGCCTACTCGTGGTCAAAATATCCTAGATGTTATCCTCACCGATGATGAACGGGTTGTTAACGATGTCGATGTTGTCGAGCCACTTGGTACTAGTGACCATAATATGGTTGCTTTCAAGCTACACCATGGCGTCTCTCTCCAGGTGGAACGCCATACAAAACTGACTGACTTCAACAGGTTGCGTGAAACTCTGAACCGTGTTGATTGGATTTCTGAACTTAGTAACCTAACTTAGTAACCTAACTGATGTAAACCACGCTTGGAACCATTTCTTGTCTATTCTGCGCAACTGTACTGACCTTTGCACACGCACGTCCTCCCGTCGTTTGGTCCTGCGAGGGGTACACTCCAAGGAGATTTCTCGTCTTCGAACAAAAAAACTTTCTGCGTGGCAGCGTCTGCGTGTAAACAGGACTGATTCCAACCACCAGACATTTTCATCCCTTCAAAAATCCTACTCATGCTGTGTTAGGAACCTTGCCATCGAGCAGGAAAAACAGGTTCTTGGTACAGCCAACCATTCTTTTATTTTTCGTTTTTATCGCCTTAAATCAAAGTCTCCTCGAACTCTTCCGCCTCTCACAGTACTTGGAAATACACTTACTTCTCTTGTCGATAAAGCTGAAGCGTTCAACACTCAGTTTTCCAGTCATGGTGTTTTGGATGATGGCTCCACGCCTTCACCCATTGCCTCCAACACCTTGCAGGCACCAGCAGTCTGTACCGATGTTGTCTTTCAATTGGCGGACATCTGTGCAGCTCTTCATAGGCTAAAAGCCAGCCACTCCGTCGACCCAGCGGGTTTTTCCTCTTTCTTTTACCAAAAAATTGGCGACCAAATTGCACCAGCCCTTCACATCATTTTTTCACTTTTCTTCTCCACAGGTGTTCTTCCACACCTCTGGTCTACTGCATCTGTTGTCTCTATATTTATAAAGAGTAATGCCTCTGATCCCAAAAATTACCGACCAATATCCCTAACTGTGGTTCCCTGCAAAATTATGGAATCCATGATGTTTCATATAAATGCTTCGCACCTCATTCATCCTGACCAGTACGTTTTTTTGCCTGGTCGATCGGCGGTACATCAACTGCTTTTGGCCGTTGACAAATGGTCCGAGGCACTTGATCTCGGCATTCCCACTCACGTCATACTTTTCGACTTTAAAAAGGCTTTTGAATCTGTCATCGATTCAAAATTATTATCTAAACTTTACTTAATTGGTTTCCAAGGACGTTTGCTGTCTTGGATCTCTGCATTCTTGGTTGGGCGTACCCAGCGCGTCATCGTTGAGGGTGAATTTTCCTCACCTAGAAACTTAATCAGTGGTGTGCCTCAGGGATCCGTATTGGGGCCACTCCTATTCATCATTTTTCTTAATGATCTGGCCATTCATGAAAGTACTGTTTCCCAAGAAAAATATGCAGATGACCTCAAACTTCATTCCCCATTCGTCACTCCAGCCGATGCATCTTGCCTCCAATCCTGTATAAACTCAGTTCTCTCTTGGTCATTTAAATGGCAGCTCCCTCTTTCATCTGACAAATGCCACTGTTTTTCCATTGGCAAAACTCCAAACCCCCTACATTACTTTTAGATGACTCACCTCTTACAGAAACTGTTGATTGCATCCGTGATCTTGGCGTCTGGTTCCAACATGACCTTAAATTTTACTACGCATTGTGTTTCCATTGCTGCTGCAGCAAACCGTCGATCAGCCATGGTGCGTCGCTGTTTTAATTCTGGAAATCGTAATACTGGTATTTGGGCTTTCAAGGTCTTCGTCCAACCTCTCCTTGAGTATGCAAGTCAGGTCTGGTCACCAAATCTCCTTGCTGACATTGACCGGATTGAATCTGTTCAAAGGAAACACACTAAATCGTTGCCAGGCATGCTTTCTCTTCCTTACAATCAACGACTCCATCTTCTAAACCTTGAAACCCTCGAATGCAGACGCTTGAGGGCCGATTTGATCTTAACCAATAAGATTATACACTCCATGTTACCTTTCGAACTCCCACTTTTTGATTTTAGCCCTAACTCCAGGACTCGTGGTAACTGTTACAAACTTATTCTTCCCCATTTCCATTTAAATTCTCGGAGGTCGTCCTTCGCTCTTAGAGTGGTTCCTATTTGGAACTCTCTCAACAATGAAACTGTTTTAGCCCCATCGCTTGTCTCCTTCAAAAAGCACTTAACCACTTCCACCCTTCGCCCGTTCCTTCGTCGCCCTGAACATCCTATTTGGAACCCATAATTTTCAAGTTCCCTACCATCTTTTTTTTCCTTGGGTCTGCTGTCAGCGGTTCGATAGACGAACCCTTGCACTTCCCTTTCGCCCTACGAGCGAAATAAAATTTATTTTATTTATAAAAGGAAATAAATTCACATTTGTTTGAAAATAACTAATACTGAGCCGAAACAGCATATCTGCCTCACACATATTCTTGGTAACCTAGTATTAATTTAAAATAGGATAAAAATATATCGCTTACCAACTTGTTCTTTCACGCAAGCAGCCCATCTGCGATCGGTGTTCACATATTCATCGGGTGGCTCTGATGTCTTAATAACGTTTTTAACTCGCAAAAAAGGACTTTGCATTACCGTTAATTGTCATCTCTGTCCCACAGCACACTTACAAACTCTCCATAAAACATTTTTCGAAGCACCTAGCAGGGTTAAAATCGTCTGAAACAACGATTTATTCCACGCATTTTCTGTGTCTTGATACATTGAAAACGGTTGCTGCGTGACTGAAACACAAGTCCGTGCACGCACGGACTTCGCCATCTTTGAATGCTCACTGCGCTGTCGCAACGAATCTGGCCACTTCCGATTATGTTTGCGCTAAAACGTCACAATTTTCTGTGCAATTAAATGAAAAATCGACCAGCTAGCAGTACGCATTACGTAATTACAGCGCTTTTCCGAACGTCCTACTGGCAGGATGTTGTGTCCTGCCAGTAGACCATTGGATGCTCTTTCATTAAATAGTGTAATTGAATCAATGAAAATTACTGCAATGAAATATGTGAATGCGAATTTTAGAGTGGATAGAAGCACAGAGAGAAAGCAAACAAGCAATTAGCGTGACTTGGCTCGGAAAGGACTAAGACCAGAATGGGAGGAACCTGACCACCCCTGTACGATATTCGATACTTGTCCTATAGAATTGGTGGTCTTAGAAGTGTTGGTTTTATTTTAAAATGAATCCTGACAACAAGCAACTTGTACCGATGTTATAATTTTTAACTAGATTTCACAAAAACTCTACGCTCAGATGACCTGCGTTAGATATTCCTTTTCTACTGACTAGATCGTTGCAGCCTGACCTTTATACGAGGGTAACCTTTATCCCAGTCCACTGTTATAATCCGTAACAATTGCTTGTATTACGGGTTGAAGTTAAAAAGTGTCAATATCGTTGGAATAAATTATACCAAATTCGTTTTCTTTCTTCAATGCTTACATCACCTCCCGGAAACTCCCTTAGAAAGATCACTACTTGTGACCACTTCTTGTAATTGTCCCAAGGAATGTTTCTATGGTTCCCGGCTTGAAATATGCAAGGGCTTATCTTAAGGTTACTTACATTTTTTTTACAGAATTTTCTTCTTATCTGAAACAAACCCACACGGGTGAAAGAACCCGCCAAGTTTCAGCCAATCAAAGTAGTAATTCAGAACAAAAAAGGCTGCCACCAAGCTGCTACATTAGTTGCCAAGGCTTAAATTGTTAAAAGTTGCCTTTATATGAAATAAATAGACACAAATCGCTGTAAATAATATTAAAGAAAATGGGAAGTTAGCCTTAATTTCTAGTGTATAATTTTCGCTTATGGCTAATTTCTAATTTTCCTTTATATGAAACTTGCGGGGTGATGTTCGTCAGTGGCATCGTTTTACAAGGAAGTGATTATATTTTAATGGACACTGGATAAACTATAGATGTAGTTTCTAGCAGGAGTGTCTGAAGACAGGTAACACGGGGAAATTTCAAGTTGAGAAACATACTAGTGTAAGGAATAGAGGAGTTAATGTTTTGTTATGACCCCTTGGGAAAAGCCTAGGCACAAGTGGCGGTTTCACCATTTCAATATGTTATGTATAGGGAAAGGGTACTTATTCATAACTGATGCATTGTAATTGGGTCACTTAATAAGTTATTGAGTTATGGCTTAAACTTTGGTGTTCCCAGTTCCTTAGGTGCTAGTGGGGAAAGTGCGTAGGTGTGTGTTGGTGCAGTGTGCTGCGACCAAAATGCTTTGGTTTTGTCACGTAAAAGTGGTGGTTAAAGTGATAGTGTATCTTTTAATTCCAGTCAATAATGTAAAAATAAAGAGCTTTTAAAGGGGGTGATACTAATTATGCATAACATGCTCCTTTTGAATTGCCCAAAGCAAAACCCAAAGTTACAACAAACCTAGTGCACAGAACAAGAATGTGGAAACGAAATTATCAAGTGTGGCTTATGAATTTATTAAAAGGTCACAAAAGTGGGCCTGTCATCTGCTCAGCTAGAAGATAACGACCTTGAGTGCATATCATAACGTTGCAAATAACAAAAACAAAAAATACAACGAAAATTGTTTCTTTTGTAAAGACTAAGTGCTTTACAAAAAATGGCATTTGAAAAGACAGACACCGAGTGAGAACAGATTATTGTATCCAATCCGTATCATCAAGAAATACTAAAAGTAGGACATAAGATGCCTGCAGTGGACACATGGGAACAATTTGAACAAACAGTGAATTGTGGGCTCCTTGAAGCAAACAGCAAGTGGAGACCTGTGCTGTTTGTCATGCAGTAGAGAGGCCAGAGCCATACCATTTGTAACGACAAATTCAGACGGATTCAGAAGCATGTGGTAGAGTTCATGGATAACACCAGAATATCATTCTGCATTGTTTGGGCTGTGCATGACTGTGCAGTGGCGTGTACTGACTAGGTTGGGCTCCTGACAAGCCAGGACAAGTGGGTCCCTGTATGGGAGGGGGGGGGGGAGGACCTTAATTATAGTGCGGCCTCTAAAGGGGCTGGGGGATGCCCCCCAGAAGTTGAGAAATTTTTGAAAATCCACATTAAAATTATGGAAAATGGTTAACTTTGGACCCAATTCAGCAATGATTTTATTACTTAGCTTTTAAGTTTGCTTGCATTTATTGATGGGCCGGGGGCCCCATTGCAGGTGGGCCCCTGGCACCTGCCAGTCTGACTCTATGGTGTACATGCCACTGTGACTGTGCATCAAACAATAGGATTTGCTTCTTGTAGACTGTCGTATGGCAACATTTTCAACAGGTCCATCACCACTGTTGACTGGACATGGGAAGACCGGGAGATATATCCCTCTGTGGGAGAGTACGTATCGGACTAACTCAGCAGTAGGACAAATTGCTTAGGACAATGCGTGAGAGTTAACACAGAAGCCTACCATGACAAAGAACCAAGGATGGTTAAATGTGTAAAGAAGATCGTTGAGGGAATTGGTGATGAATTACCAAGATGGGATTGCTCTGTTAATGATCCCGTAAACACCCGATATTATTAAACTAGAAAAGTAAACAGGTCAACTGAGTGGGAATCAAGAGGCAAGAAGTGACTGGAAGTGCTCCTGGTATTTTTCGCATGCAGATCTGGCTGGACTAACAAAAAGTTTTTCAGGTCAAGCTTTGCATGGTGCAGAGAAGCTTTGAGATGATAACCGGAGGATTGTTTGTGCATTGTGTGGAGAATACACAACTGGTGTTCTTACTTGTGCAGTATTCAGTTGATTGTGAATATTGGTAACAATCCGTTCAAGTGGCTGCAGACACCAATCTTGGATTATTGACGCGAAGTCTTAACCTTCAATCCTGTGATTTTGAGATCCTACACAAAATGGAGCGAGAACACCCTGAGTAGGTCTTTTTACGAATGTGGTTACTGGATTTCGTAAGATGCTACGTACATCTTGTGTGTAAATATTTTGTCATGTTGTATTTGAATATTGTTGGGTAAATGCTCCACTCCAACTTGGTGGTTTTCAGCAGCTTAATCCTCTCTTTGCTTTCAGAAAATTATTTGGAGATATTGACCTAATCCACTTTATTAATCTTACGAGACATCACCTTTAATAACTTAATTTCTTCTGCATTGCGTGCCAGGCGATTAGTTTATTCGTTATCGAACGATATAGCTCTTGTATGCTTTGCAACAATTTGCTGCATGGGCCCATTCCAGATCGCATCAAACTCGGGAAGACAACGACCGTAACTGTAGCGTGACTCATCTTAACTGCCTATTTCTTGAAGGGCATTTAATTTTAGATTGCTAAAAGGCACTTAGGTAAAAGGAACTACATAGAGTATTGTCTTCGTAATATATAGTTAAATTAGCTAAAAATTTAATCATTGTTGTCTTCCAAAGTCTTAGTTGACGGAGCAACTATCGCTACTCCTGGTAACATAGTTTGCTTAAACTTCAGATTCTCGATCTGCGAGTCCGTCCAATGTCAAAAAACCGTTGCAGAAAACTAACTTGACAACAACAAAACACTGACAATGATGGCGAACTTAGCTTCCTCTTGGAAGCCATGGAGTTGTGAGACTGCTGTTTCAACGTTTTAATTTAATGTTTTAATTCAACGTTATAAATCATTATCATTATAGCCAATGCACTATGATGAGTGCTAACCTTTACAATGCAACATTATGGTTCTTCGGGAGTTGATACTGTTCAAACAGTCCTTTCATAACGCAAACATACGTAAAGTCTTTTTTTTTTAACTACAAACAATGAATATTGAGAAACTGTGGGTTAGAATGATAACATACTGCTACACTAAACATTCCGAAAATTTGCTTTAAGGAAGGTCAGCCATTGTCCTCCCAAAATGTGATTACGATACATTGTATTCGAATTATTATTATTTATTAATTGTTCATGAAATTATCCCAAATTTAAAGCACTCCTGTTTCCCCCATGTTTTACTTGCTAGGTTTATACATGTATTTAAATGGATATAGCAGAGCTTGTCTAAAAAGTTAAGATGTGGTTTTTGTAACAATGCTGATTAACATAATTTACCTTAAAAAGCGGTGGTCCGATGACTGTTTCAAGACAGCATGGTGAGAATGAGGAGCACTTTTCGAATTAAATGTACCCCTTCAAGCTTCCCAATTTCACATACATCTAAGGTGGTGTCATCTTTCCAACGAAGAGGACATTGCCCACCCTTGATCCTTGTAGCTTCGCCTCTATACAAAACACATGTAGATGGGATTTTATTTATGTTAGGCTTCCCACCACCGTATATCCCAAATGTATAAAGGACTACTGCTTTTGCCCACGTAAGGGTTTCTAGCCAATGATATCGAATTTTTTCCCGAGGATGTGTTTATAGCTTGGCAGCCGTCAGTCAGTTTCAGCCCGTAACTCCGTACACGAATTTTAATGCTGACACAGTGTTTCTTGCGCTACGAAAAATTGGTTGGTCCTGGCTGGCATGTGTTCTCACCTTTGGCTGGCATCAAATACGACTTAAAAAAGAGTTCTACCAAGGGGGGAAAAATACAAGTTGATTCTCGGACTTTTCCCCTGACTTTGCACTAAAAAGGGTAGTTTTCCCTTAACTCTCCCTGACCATTTCCCAATTCCTTCACTTTTCCAGATTGGTGGAAACTCTACAGTGAGAAGATTTCTGTTGAATGTGTATCTGATGATTGCAAACAGAACTAAAAAGAAGTAAAGTTAGCTCAAAGTTAAGCAAGATAGAACTCCAGTTTCCATTTTACTAACATTTTTGTGTTTTTTTTTCAAGGAAGCATCGCTTGGATGTCATCATGAGCCCAAGTATGGAAATAGCACTACTTTACGTGGACAACTTCTTTTTTGATGTTGAACTTCCAAGAAATTTCATGTCTAAAGATAAGAAATGAATTCAAGTTTAAATTTTATTAATTAGTTCTTTTTATCTAGAAATGTAAAAAAAAAAAAAGTACCATAATACAATTATTATTTACCTACTGAATGATGGAAAAGCAGTATTGTACAGTTTTAAACATCATATGATCGTCATCGAAACAAATTGTGAAGACTTGGATGCTCAGCATTTGGTCCCCAATAATTTTATGTATGGTGTAGTAAGGCTAATTAATGCAATTAAAGATGGTCTTAACCAATCATATTTTTATACAAATCAAAGCAAATGAGTGGCATGACTTTTGTAATTGTTTTAGTTTCATAAAAATGTGTACTGTCATGA
The DNA here is from genome assembly GCA_023313725.1 of Lithobius niger. Lineage (NCBI taxonomy): Eukaryota > Metazoa > Arthropoda > Chilopoda > Lithobiomorpha > Lithobiidae > Lithobius > Lithobius niger. Next base: position 34,955 of record JAHWFP010250121.1, read on the forward strand.
CGGTGGGAGGATCCCTCCGTGGGCAGTATCAAATACATGTCGTAGCAGGGCCATAGTTGCAGGAAGGGTGGATGGAGTAAGAAACCCACTTTTAACTGGATCACTCTTGGTCTAACTAGCCCACGGACCAAGTCACGTCTACCAATAAAAGCCTGTTAGCTAGTATATTTTTACTGTAGTACACAATAACAAATTAATAGGCTTAAATATGTGAGGATTGAACACACAGCGGATGACCCCCTTCTCCCCCCCCCCCCCCCCAAAAAAAAAAAAAACAAACAGTAGTAGTAATCCTTCGTAATATGTAAAGTATGTGTTAAGCACATGTGTTGCGATCTGTTTAATGCTACACAATGGGGCATTTTTAGACAGGCATGACTTAGTGCATTCTATAAAGCATAAACATACCAGTAGTGACTGACTTATAATACTCGTCGTTCTACTTATGAATAAGAAATAGTTATAGTACCCCTGTACATAGCTATAGTATCGGATTTATGACTCGATGGGCGATATCCCGAACATGGATCTGCGAGAACTATGCGAGAATCAGCGAGAACTACGTCGTCGTGACGTAGTTCGAGCGGATTGGCCATGTGATGTGAGGGTTATTGCCCATCGACTCAAAAATAT
>JAHWFP010250122.1:0-26797 GCA_023313725.1 Lithobius niger
GCGGATACTAAAATCGAGCAAATCCATTGGTGTTACAACAATTACCAGTCGTGGATGGAGAAGTACAGGGACAAGATTCGATTTCACAAGGGACTTCCCATGCCACCCGAACGTTACGACGGCTCGGTAGAGAAATTGTTAGTGTTGGACGACCAGATGCAGAATGTGAGCAACGCGGGTTGCGACATGTCCGACTGGTTCACTCGTTTCGGACACCACAACAAGTTCAGCATCTGTTACTTGACGCAGAATCTGTACTGTCAGGGCAGGAACCAGCGGACGATAGCTCTCAACAGTCAGTATTACGTCCTGCTGCGCAACCTCAGAGACAAACGTCAGATAACCACTTTCGCTTCGCAAGTCTACCCCGGCAAGACCAAACGATTTATGGAGGCCTACGAGAACGCCATTGGTCTAAAGGATTTCGGATACCTGTTGGTGGACCTGCACTCCAAGTCCCACGACACTACGAGACTCAGGACGAGTATATTTCCCGACGAAGCACCCTGCATCGTTTATTCCCTCTGAGGACGCGAGATGGAAAGGGTACGCAAGCACAGCGCTCTGCTACAGACGTTGTGCAAGATCAACAAACGACAGCGAGCGGCTTTACTGAAAAACGCCGACAAGTCTCAAATCGACTGCCTGTCCGAAATTGCCTTGAACCTTCTCAACAATCGACTCCCCATCAGTACGACAGCCAGGACCAAGTTGAAAAGATACAAGAAACAGATCAGACTCATCGGCTCCAAGAAAGCATCGTTTAAAGCTAGAAAGAGGGCTCTGGTACAGTCGGGAGGGTTCATCCAATTCCTCGTCCCAGCGGCATTATCCCTCTTGGGGGAACTGTTCAACAAGTCCTAAGAGGAGGAGGAGGAGGAGGAAAGAAAGAAAATGAGTCTGCTACGGAGGATGGTGCTCCTGCCCGAAGACGAATATAAAATGAGTCGTCCGCCGATGGAGAACACCACACTGGCGTTGGCTGCTCAGCCTCACGGGTTTCAATACCAGCCCGAAGGAGCTCTCTACGGTAAACTGGTCGCCATACAAGCTCAGATCGACGCAATCCTGAAAAACGACAGTCTTCCCCTCGACTACAAGGCGAAGTTCATAGGACAATTGGAGCAAGAGAAGGACGCTTTCCTGCAACAGTTTAGAATCAAGTCGGCCGTCCCGGCGGCGGCGGCGGCTACCACCACCGCCACTACTACTACTACCCCTACAACAGCCGCAACCACCGCTTCGACTACCGGCTTGCTGAGTGGGACGTCTGGTAGCCTCTCTCCTCCTATTCTGTCACCGTCCGGGCTCTCTCCCGTAACGCCGGTCAAGAAGGAAGAGAAGAAAAAAAGGACACCCGTCTATTCCACACCCGTACTGCGTAGGAGTAGCAGGGCCAAACATCCCCAAGACTGGAAACTATGGAGCAATACCTGAACAAGATCTACTACGACGATCTGGGCGAAGCCACCAGTTACGGTACGGCGTCCAAACTGTTGGCCAGAGCCAAGAAGGACGGAAAGAAATACGATCTCGATCGCATCGAGGAGTGGTTGGAGCGTCAGGATGCACACACCATCCACAAAGCGGTCAGGTACAGATTCCCCAGGAACAAGATCATTACGGGAGGAGTGGGTAGTCACATGGAATGCGACCTCAGTGACATGATCAGCCTGAAACGTTACAACGAGCCGTACAGGTACATTCTCACCTGCATGGACGGGTTCAGTCGCAAGGTCTGGCTGGAAATGTTGAAGACAAAGTCGGCGGCCGAAATGGTCGGTGCTTTCGAGAAGATGTTTGAGCGCATGCCTTTTACCCCTAGTTTTCTCACTTCGGACAAGGGCGTAGAATTTCGAGCACGAGGGGTTCAGGATCTCTTCGGGGACCTCGGTATCGAGTTCTACACCACCGAGAACGAAGACGTCAAGTCGTCGAAAATTGAGCGTTTTCAGCGCGTTTTGAAGAGTCTCTTACACAAACACTTTACCGCCAAGGGGACCCTGGAGTACGTGCCCGTGATTCAAAAGATCGTGGACACCTACAACAAGAGCGTGCACTCCAGAACGAAAATGGCCCCCAACGACGTCACTCACAAAAACCACAAGCGGATGTGGCGCAAGATCTACGGCGCCGACTTGAAGAAGTTGGGTCGTGCCATGGCTAGGAAGGTCGGCGGCGTCAAGAAAAGAGTCCCTCTGGCCGTGGGAGACAAAGTCAGAATATCCATCGCGAAGGGCAAGTTCGACAAAGCTTACCGAGGCATGTGGTCCAGAGAGATATTTTTCGTAACCCACGTCCTGGTACCTAAAGGAGGATTGGGGCAGGTTACGGCGAGACTGAAAGACTACGAGGGGGAAATCATCAAAGGACGATTCTACCTCCACGAGCTTCAGAAAGTGGTTAAAAACGAAGGCGTGGACTACCATCGGGTAGACAAGGTCCTGAAAACGAGGGGGAAAGGACGTAAGAAAAAGTACTACGTTCAATTCGAGGGTTACGGCGCCTCCCACAACCGTTGGATCCCCGCCAGAGATTTGACGAAACTGTAAGATGGAGGGAGATTCTTTCTACATGACTCTGCCGGCGAATGCCAGTCTGGACTTGTTTCCCAATAACGCCCTGAACGACTACACTACCAAGCTGGCTCAGAGAGTGAGCCTGGCGGGTGACTGGGACGTGGGCCTCGCCGAGGTGCAATTTACTAGGAACTGGAGCAACGTGATGGATTCGATCGAACTGAAATTCCAGCTAGGGACGCGCACCTACGTCAAGTTTCCCAGGTTCGATATCGACGCCTTCGCGGAAACCGAAGCGGCGGCGGCCGCTGCCGTCGATGTTGACGAGATGGCGAAATTGGAGGTTGGGGATAGGAGGTTGCCGCAGGACGTCAATATCGTGGGGGTAGACCTGATGAATTACAAGATGCAAAATGTTATAAAGTTTCTCAACTACTGGGTAGTCAAGACGCTCGCGCAGCCGGTCATTCAGTTCCGATACGACGAGAGCACTCGTCTCGTCACCATCGTCAACAAACTCCATACGGGGGCCAGACTGTGCCTCTCTTACAATCTGTCCGTGTTTCTAGGATGGGAGAGAAAAGACAACGTGTTCAAAGAGAGTTATTACGACATCCTCATGGGAGACCATCCTAAGAAGGGGGGAGGACCCGTGCCCATAGAGTTTATCAACAATCAATTCAACGATGGGAGTTGGTGGTTGTCCTACATTTCTCATCTCTCGACCGTGATAGGCTATATACCCAAAGGATATTACAGTAGAGGAGAGGAGCTCGTGGCCAAACTGAACCAACTTATGCGAGATAGGATAGATGTCGAACAGTACCCTCATTTTGATTACAACCCGGCAACGAACGTGGCTACCGTCATCATGACCATCCAAGTGTTGTCCCCCGACAAGAATAACACTTCCGTAGAAATAATGGGGCTCTTGATCGACGAAAAACTGACCAAGATCCTCGGTTTTCCTCCAGACGGACCCGACAAATTTATTACATCTATCAAAGTGGGTATGGCCGGACTCGGTTTGAAAGAAGTTCTGAATAGTATTTTTGTATACAGCGATATCGTGAACGAGACCGTAGTGGGAGATGTTCTGGCTCCTCTGCTTCGAGTAGTTAGAATAGATGGGGGGAGTAAAACGCACGAGATTTTCACCAAACCTTACTACCGACCTCTCGCTAGGCGCGATTTCGAAACGGTAAGAGTGTATTTAATGACGGATCTGGGAGAAAAAGTGCCATTCAGGTCGGGGGAGGTTAGCGTAACGTTACACTTTAGAAGGCGTCCCTGATCGGCATGCCTCGTAAAAAGAGGAGAGGAGTTAAGAGGAGGGTTAAAAGGAGAACGAGGACTAAGAGGCAGCGGGGTGGGTTTTTCGTAAGCGGGATCAAGTCCCTTCTCAAAAAACACTACCCAACAGCTAAAAAGAAACCTTTCAACTTGCTTTTACCTATTTCATGAGTCGTCGTTAGGTCCCGACCATCATTTATTCCCAGAAGGGGCGACCGATCGGACGTGAGGCAAAAATGCGGACCCCCTACGTAGGATTGGACCCTCGGGTATGCATCGGGCACTATTGTTCGAGAAACCAGATAGGTGGGGCCCCTTACTTTTCTGGCGGGCGCATACAGCGTGGATCGGGTTTCGGGGATTTCCTGGGTGGTGTGTTCAGGTCGGCTCTTCCTTTTATTAAAAACGCTCTTTTCGGAGTAGGAAGGTACGCGTTGAGAAGTGGCTCCAAACTTTTGGACGACGTTCAGGGAGGGACCTCCTTTAAGGAAGCCGCTAGAAATAGGTGGGACGCGGCTAAACGAGACGCTGTTGCGGTGGCGACGGGAGGGCAGTCTGGAACAGGTCGAAAGAGGAAGAAGTGTTGTCGTCGAAAGAAAGGCCAGTCGGGAGGGAAACGTCAGCGTGGTCTAGTTGCTCTCGTACGACGTCGCAAAGCCCCTTCACATCGCCGTCTTCCGAGAAGTAAGGCGGACTTTTTCGACTAGATAAAGACCCTCCGCATCGAAAATCTTTCATTCAGAGGTCGTCATGTTGATGAAGCCGGACAGAGATTCGGTGCCCTGCACCAAAGAAGAATTGGAACTGTTCTCCGTACCTCCGGTGCAGGTTACCGTGAACGACGATACCTTGGTGGCCTACCATCCTCTAGCCACTCTAAGTGATAGCGCTCCCATCGAGTTCGTAGTGCCCGGTGCCGCCGACTGCCTGCTGGACCTGAGCCAGTCTTATCTCCACATCCGATGTAAGGTTGTCAAGGGGACATCGACGACATTGACCGCTGCTAATGCCGTAGCTCCCGTGAATCTACTCCTACACTCTCTATTTTCCCAGTGCGATTGCGAAGTGAGTGGCAAACAAATATCCAATTCCGACAACGGGTACGCCTACCGTAGCTACCTCGAGACTCTGTTGACTTATGGCGGTCATCTTTCGAGCCAGCTGTGGAAGAAGGACACCCCCGGATCTTTCGACGAGGCCGACATCTCGGACGCTGGGAAGAACCTCGGTTTCAAATACCGCAATGGGCGAGTCAAAACCAGCAAGGTGGTCGATCTCTACGGCAGACCCCATTGCGACCTCTTCCAGCAGGATCGACTGCTACTCAACAACGTCGACCTGAGGCTGAAACTCACCAGAAGCAAGGATGCCTTCTGCCTGATGAGTACGGAAGTTGGGGCTGACTATCGCGTCAACATCACGAGTGCCGTCCTCTACGTTCGAAGAGTCGTACCATCGCCCTCGGTACTCATCGGCTTCGCGGAGGCCCTCAAGACCAATACCGTCAAGTACCCCATCCGCCGAGTGGAGGTTAAGACTTTCACCATTCCGGCCGGATCGAGACAAGGCAATCTCGACAACGTCGTGCTCGGAAACCTACCCTCGTTCTGCCTGCTGGGTTTTGTCTCGAACAATGCTTTCAACGGTGCTTACGGCGCAAACCCGTTTAATTTCCACCACTATAACGTCAACTACCTCACCTTGCAAGTGGATGGAAAAACGATTCCGGCCATTCCCTACAAACCCGATTATACCGACGACTTGTACGTGAGAAACTATTATTCCCTCTTCCAGGCACTCGACAAACTCACTTCCGACTCGGCGCCTCGTCTCCCATACGTCGACTATCCTCTGGGCAATTGTCTGTACGCCTTCGACTTGACCGCCGACAAAAGCCAGGGACAGTGCCACCACAACCTTATTAAGCAGGGAGCTCTCAGAGTCGACGTGACGTTCAAGCAAGCGCTCGTCGAAACCGTCAACCTGGTGATGTACATGGTGCATCAAACCGTTCTCGAGATTGACCAGTCCAAGAACGTGCTGTACGAACACTGAGAGAAAAACCATGCAGACGGACGAACTGAGAAGTGCGGCCAGACGACACAGCAAGCTCGGCCCTCGTTTCGGGGGTGTGTACGCTTCCGACCAGTTGCCCGAGACACCCACCCGAGAAGCTTACATCATCAATCTGGACCCTGCGACGAAACCTGGCAGTCACTGGGTCGCCGTCTATTTCGACAGAAGGACAGCGAGCGTGGACTATTTCGACAGTTACGGGTTAAAACCACGAAACATTCACATTTTGCGTTTTCTCAAGAAAAACTTTATGTTCAAACGTTACAACCTCACGAGCTTGCAGGGGCCTTGCAGCGTCGTATGCGGACAGTATTGTCTCTACTTTCTATACCATAAGGCGAACGGACTGTCCATGAACCGCGTTCTAGATAAGTTGAATCACATGATGAAAGACGCTAATGACCGACGAGTCGTTAGATTCGTAAAGAAACATTTCAAATTGAACACGACTGAGCCTTTCGTCGACGCCAACTGCCAACAGACGTGTAAAGCCTTACTCGCTGGGGGAAGAGAGAAAGAGAAGTGTTAGTCGTGGAAGTCTCTTTTTTTTCTTTTACCATTCCCTCTTATTCAGCATTATATAATCGTAATCTAGTTTCTGGAGCATTACTCCAGCTTTTGTGACGAGTTTTTTTTAGTTATTGTGTAACGGGTTTAGTTCTGGAGCCTCACTCTAGCTTTTGTACCCATAATATTGTATAATGACTTATAGTTCTGGAGCCTCACTCCAGCTTTTTGTCCTAGTTCTGCGGCCTTACTCCAGCTGCATGTTTTTTGTTGGAGGATATAAAACTCCAACTTACATACAGTTCGTAATAAAATATGAAAAAAAAAACAAAGAACCACGTAAGGACACTGTCATCTTTCTCAATCCTACACGGTCCTCCCGTAGGAAGAGCGGAGAAAAGTGTGGTTCGACTAGGAGCCTGGGAACTCTGAGCCAACGTCCTTTTCGCACGCGCGCGCGCTGAGAGGGTTATCTCCAAAACAGGTTTCCCTTCTCCGCAGATCTACCTTTGGTAGAAACCTGTGATAAAAAAAAAAGGAGAACTAACTCTCCCCTCGCTCTATACCCCTTTCGTGCGAAGACCCTTCGACCAAAGAGACTTTTTCGTCATAATGGTCATTCTCGAAAACAAACTGTCAAACCCTTCCCATAGAGAATAGTAGGTGACCGCCGCTAAAATGGGGGTAAGAAAACCCCTTATATCACGATCACCAAACATGCAAAAAACCTTCCTGCAAAACCTTCCCGTCGGCTTCTAAAACCTCCATAATACCATTCTCAAAAACAAACTCCCATAGAGGTAACCACCGCCCAAGCCGGTATCAAAAAACCCTTATATCGCGATCACCAAACATGATATTGCAAACAAGACATAACTATCGCTCAAATGAACCGTCAAAAGCTTTCTCTTTCAGGACTTCAAAGTGTTGAAAGTATTTTAACATTGAAAGTGTTACTAACTATCGAGCAAATGAACCGTCAAAAGCTTTCTCTTTCAGGATGAAGACAGAACTAAAGGTTTTTCTCTTTCAGCCCCCCAAAGTACAGACGAAGATGACGACAATGCTATCGTGCGCATAGCATGGTCATACTAAATGGAATAACGTTGGGAAGAGTTAGGCCATGCTAGCCGCGCGCGCAACAACTCCATACTCCAATACTAATCTGCACACAGCAGCGTCATGCATTGAAATCTTGTAGCATTGGGTCATCCCATGGTAGCGCGCGCACAACAACTCCATACTCCAATACTAATCTGCACACAACAACGTCATGCATTGAAATCTTTTAGCATTAGGAAGAGTTAGCCCATGCTATCGTGCGCACAACATCTCCATACTCTAATACTAATCTGCACACAACAACTTTATGCTAGGCTTCGCCTCAGCATTGAAATCTGTTACGGAGAAAATTTGAAATCTTCAAACACGAATTGCATTGGAACTGTTACAGGCTGAAAAATCTCAAATAGCACTGAATTAGTTACGGAAGAGGTTTGTGTACCGAAGTTTAGTATTGTTTTCTGTTAGGAACCGTACACAACGCCATACTATCGTGCTAAATTAGTACCCTTAACTACTGGCGCGGCTCCGAAATGAGTATGACCTAGCGTCGGATGTGACGTCATGCTTGTTTCACAGAGCAATGCGCGCCGCGGTCGTGTGAACTATATTTTAGCGCAGTTGACGTATGAGTAAAGCGGCCAGAACGGAGGGATTTATGTGCCTTTAAAGCCCCATTACATAGAAATAAGGTATTAAATTTCGTGTACGTAAAATTTTGTCAAATCCGTTTTGGCGATACGGGACTGGCCCCTGAGGGCAAAACTGTTAATCTGCTGATTTTTTGGGGAAATAGGATTTGGCGAAACGGGAGTTCACTCACCCCCTCAATCTCCATGGCTGAGTTACTTCTGCTGGAGAATTTGCGCAATTTTCTTGGCTTCTATCGTCATGTTACCTTAATTCCAGATTTCGTCAGTCATTTATCGTGAGAATCCGGAGTTACAGTAATTCCGGGTCCAGTAAAGGGTTTGTACTTACGAAAAATCCGGAATTATGGTAATTCCGTGTTACTTCAATTACTACCAGATGTAACCATGATGAAATGTTTGGGAGTTTGGTTTACGTCCTCTCTTAAACAAACCGTACATTGCAATTACGTAGTAAAAAATTCTTTGAACCGGCTACACATTATAAAACGTGTGTTTTCATCTGGAGATGCCAAAATCCTACTCTGGGCATACAAGGTCTATGTGTGCCCCCTACTGGAGTACGCTAGCCAGGTGTGGTCCCCAAACTTTTTGCAGGACATCGACCACGTGGAGTCGGTTCAGCGTCGGTTTACGAAGTCTTTAACCGGAATGAAAAATTTAACTTATGAAAGCCGCCTCCAGCTATTGAACTTAGATTCCTTGGAATTACGACGCTTGAAGGCAGATCTAACACTAACTTTCAAGATTTTAAGAGGTTTCCTTAACACTGATATCCCTCTCTTCGAATTGTCCACGACGAGACATACACGTGGGCACATATTTAAATTAAACAAACCGGCAGCACGATTAGAGATGCGTAGGTCATCATTTGCGGTGAGGGTAGTAAACCCATGGAACTCGCTCCCTTCAAAAGTAGTAATCGCAAAATGTGTTAACACTTTCCGGCACCTGTTAAATGAGGTAGACCTTAAGTATTTTCTGAAAAGACCAGATTATACACGACCTTTATACAAAACCTTTTTTACCCGAACCTTTTGTCCTAGGTTCGTAATTCGAGGTCCCACACACAGGTCAGTATTTAAGAAAATCCGGTGCCAAAAAATAATGATCGAATATCCTTATATTCACCATTAACAGGCGTATTCCAGAAATCCACCCAAGTGTAAGTGTAGCTAAAGGTGAATGTGAGGGTTAAAACGCATTATAGAAATACCCTTAGATGTTAGGACACTTACATTCGCTTTTGTGGCTGCACTAAAATTGTTGACCCTTACTTTAGATGTTTGCGCTTACATTTCTCCTCTCACACTCACACTTGAGTGGATTTCTGGAATACGGCTGTAAGTTGATTCATATAAAACAGCGGGAAAAAATGGGGGAGTGAAATAGGTGGTACATAAAAAAACCTGGCCATGTGTGTATGAAAATATACGGCAGGACAAAATGAATCTAGGGGGAAAAAATTCCAGAGGAAATAAAAGCCAAAGGAAAAAAATCGAAAGGAAAAAAATCCACGGAATAAAAAGCCAATGCCATTTTTTTTATTTCATTATTATGTTTTCGAATATTGTTAATGTTAGATTATTTCGTACTTCGCTGTTAGTGTTACGAAACTCGTTCAATGCTGGCTGGTCTAGAAGTTAGTTTCTAGTCCAGTGCGATAGCAAAAGCAACCCTCGCGGACCTTAAATTAAAAAATATAGGTTAAAAAATGGTTTGTAAAATTTAAAATATAGGTTTTTAAAGGTTATTTTTCAGCAAATATATAGACTTTTATAGGTTTTTTTCCCGTTTATTACATTCAGCACTTAAAGGGCAAAAAAGGTGCTTTACTCGTGTTTATTACATTAACTAGCTTTGCTTCGCTCACTCTATTGGCGTCGATTCACGCATCATGTAGTTTAGTTGATTTCTTTCTGGTTAGTTTGGCTGATCGAACTTTGACGTCTTCAGAGCAGTTTTTCGCGTATTTGGGCATCAAGTTACCGCAATGAAATTAGGCCTAACGAAAGTGCAATTTAATTGTCTTTCATAATTTTGGTGGTTCTCTCATCTTTGTAGATGCTTTTAATGCAAGATGAGTAGAGGAATACCCACGCACGTAGTACGTTATGAATGATTTACATAAGCCTACAGTTAAGCCAACATATTTATCAACTGTCATAAATACAGAAAGAATAATTAAAATCCTTGCATTTGATACAATGAAACGAATGAAGTTGAGATTTACCAATTTCAGTACCATTTCTTGTGACTACATGCCGTTGTTAGTAGTTTAACTAACTAAAAACTCAAGCCCAAATCACAGCATAAAAACAGATTAAAACAGGAGCTTTCGCCCAGTCTCACTGATCATTTTAGTTTCATGAGTTCACAGTGAGTGTGGTTAGTTTAACCATTTTGCCTTTTTTTTTTATCAAATATCTTTTAAGAAAAAAATGCATGCATACAAATTAAATGATTTAAAACACTGCTAACAAAGTCACCTAGTGGCAAGAAATGGTAATAAAATTTGTAATCAAGTTCTTTCTTTTTATTCTGGAAAAGTAACACATCAAGGCGGGAGGGGGCAGAAACCAAGATATTTTTAGAAAACTGCCGAAAGTGACATCTTTGAAGTTCAGAAATGTACTTTTCCCCAGTTTGGTCAGTGGTCATTTTTCTCATGATCCTTCCTACCTATACAGGGCTAAAAAAGGTGACCCGTCCACGCCCCTCCCCACTAGAAGCTTGAAAAATCTACGAAGCCCACCTATCATCTCCTCTCCTCAGCCTGTCTTGCCTGCCCCCCCCCCCACCTACTCATAACAAATGATCTACACGATGACTGCACGATTGGCTATTTAATGAAACGTCAGGCTTGCATAAGATAACTTGCATGTACTAGTGCAATTATACAATTACACAATTGTAATTGTACAATTGTACAATATTGTAATTATACAATATTGTGCAATTATACGATAACAATAAGAAATTTTTTTCCATTAACAAATTTACTTCAAAATCAAAAAGCGAAATCGAAACTTAGAAAAGACCATTTATTCCTACCTTTATGGTCTAATAAATACGGAAAAATGACGACTGTATATAATTCTGTGAAAAACTTCAATAAAATACCAAACACATTAAAAACAATTAAAGGATATAATGAACTTACGCAAAAAATGAAAAACTACTGGATTAATTATATTGATGGGGATAAATAAATGAATTGAGGGGTTTCTGATTCAGAGTTAATTTGTTGAGAAGTTGTATAGGGTTTAAAAATAAAATTAAAAAATGGCTAAATGATCGTTTCTGACATACATTTTTGAAGAGAACTGTATAAAAAGGGCTATAAGGTACTAGAAAGGAGAAGTACCAAATTATGCAATATAGTTTATGGTTCTGATGGTTTTGTTTTTTAAATTGCTAGAAATGTATATTATTTTGTTGATGGATAGTACTGTAATGTTGCCACTAATAAGTGTTTGATCACTTCATGGCATCTTTCTTTCTTTAATAAGAAAAAAAAAAAAAAAAAAAAAAGTACAATGGAAATAGTGAAACAAAAGGGTTACGTACACTTAATTTTAAATCAGCTATCAAGTTGTAGGGGTTCCTAGCTCCACCTCCGCCTCCCCCTTTCCTTATAGCTTTGCACTAACAAAATAAATTGGGGTTATAGGTGGAGTCAGGAAAAAAATTAACATGTTTGTTTTCCGCGGCCTTGCCCCTGAGGGGCTCCTGAGGTGGAGTTCATGAAAAAATCCTATGTGTTTACATTCCTTTTATAGGGGCCCCCATTATAGCATCAACCAGCAAGTAAACTCAATTTTAATAAAAGACACTCCCTTTACGTGAATCACTGCAGCACGAAGCACAAATGGGCCGAAATCAAGTGCCAACGCTCAAATAAACTTTTTTAATGTAACACCTCTCATTAACAGCTCACAAAATCATTCAGTTAAAACTATCTTAAAATTATTCAAAATTGCATGGAAAACCTTAAATTCTTCAAAACAATCATTTTTGCCAAGATACCTACTACACGGAGCAAACCGTGTGTTGACAAGACGGTGACCGGAAAAAAAAAAGCCTCGGAAAAAAAGCCTGGAAAAAAAAGCTGATGGAAAAAGAGGCCCGGGAAAAAAAAGCTGCGGAAAAAAGGCCGATGGAAAAAAAGCCGTGGAAAAAACGCCACGGAAAAAAAGGCCGATAGAAAAAAGAAAGCGTGAAAAAATCTGTTTGAAAATTTAGAAAAATACTATCTAAATGCACTTAACGTGTGTATTATTCATTCATTAGCTGCATGTTGCTCGATCAAGGTCACCTTTGGAAACCCGAAAGGAAAAGAAATCACAAGTTTCCTGCCAAATTCCTTAACTGGGGAGGTTGTGTGGGAAAGGGTCGTTCTCACTTTGGTCGGGTGACCTTCGATCGTTAAAGGATAAATCATGAAATGACGAGTTTCTGCCATAATTAGGATAGGAGGGGAGGGTATGCGGACACATAGGCAACGGACAATTAGACACCGGACACTTAGCACTCCAATTTAGGCACTGGACAAATAAGCACTCGGATAAATAGGCACCACCAAGTTTAATTTTTTTTTTAAATTTGGGTGGATTGTCCTCAAATAGGGGGTGGGGGAGAAAAAAGGTTTGCTATAACATGTTCGTAGCGTTCAAAACGGCTAAAGTTTGTTGGCATCTTTATTACACTAACATCTCTGATGTTATGTGTTAGCCGCAGCGAGCGCGGTAGCGCGAGCGACGCAGCGTAATTTGAAACATTAATTCTCAAAAAAAAATTTCGGGAAAAAATGCAAAAACTCCCCCCAACGGTCCACACGACTAAGCGCCCGAGATTTAAAACAAACGATACAGAATTTGAGGGCAATCTATCCCAATTTAAAAATAAAATAAAAAAAACTTGGTGCCTACTTGTCCGAGGTCTATATGTCCGGGCATGCCTATTTTTTGTCCGGTGTCTAAATGTCCGAGTGCGTATTTGCCCAGTGCCTGAATTCGGGTGCCTATGTGGCCGGTGCGTATGTGTCCTACATCCGGAAGGGACAGGGGGGGGGGGGGCGAATAATCAGGAAATCATAAAGTTGCCTTAAGTTAAAAGACACAGTCTGCTAGCGAGGCCGACTTTTTTTCATCAACAATTTTTTTTTAACAATCAGATGTCTATAATCGGATGATCTATTATTACATGGTGGCGACACACTCGCGTGTGTCTGAATTATTCACTTTGCGGTGCAGGGGGGGGGGGGGAATGTCGGGAAAGGGATACGATCCATAAAAAATATTAAAATGTTTGCAGAGAAATATCAAAATAGCTCTAAAAACGAAAAAAAGGTAGAGGAGTTCGGGAATAAAAGTATGTTTTCCGAAATTTTCTTTTAGTTGTCCAAGTTACAGATTTAAGACAAATTTATGATTTCCTGATTATTTCCCCCTCCCCTACCCTCCTATCCTATCTAAATTATCGCGGAAACTCGTCATTTCATGATTTATCCTTTAACGATCGAAGGTCACCCGCCCAAAGTGAGGAAGACCCGTTCCCCTACAAGCCCCCCAGTTAAGGAATTTGGCAGGAAACTTGTGATTTCTTATTCTTTCAGGATTCCAAAGCTGACCTTGAACGAGCAACATGCAGCTAATGAATGATTAATGCACACGTAAGTGCATTTAGGTAGTATTTTTGTAAATTTTCAACAAGATTTTTTTCGTTTATTTTTTTTCCCTGGCTTCTTTTTCCACGGCTTTTTTTCCATCATCTTTTTTTTCCAGGGCTTTTTTTTCCGGGGCTTTTTTTTCCAGGGCTTTTTTTTCCGGGGCTTTTTTTTCATCAGCTTTTTTTTCCGCGGCTTTTTTTTCGAAGGCTTTTTTTCCATCAGCTTTTTTCTCCAGGCTTTTTTTTCCGATGCTTTTTTTTCCGGCCACTGTAACAGGAGTACATAGCTAGTTAGCCCTACGTACCAGTTTATGGTTTTGGTTTATTTTTTTTTTTTCACTTAGTTCATATCACTTCTTTTGAAGCCGAACCATTCTCAACTTGGTGACCTCTTTACCAGTTTTTGGCTTTATTTTGTTTGTTTTTCGAAAATTGGACGTAGACATAATTTCTTTGGCAACGTTGTTCAGGTTTGTGACGAAATACTCGAGCGTGTTTAGATACGCACATTAGTATACACGTTGGTCATTGTCCGAACTTTGGCCGTGCTATCAGCGACGATGCCGACAATACTAACAATGGTTATAACAATATACTTTCGTACTTACGCGCCCTCTCATGCCATTCCTGTTACACCCCCAGGCTGCAATTTTGAATGTTCGCAGTTTCAATTTTCGCATATTCTTGTCGTGAGTTTCCGACAATTTTGGTTGGGGAGGCTTCAGGGGTGTGTATCATTCCCACTCGAAGCCGGGATCCCCACAGTTCAGGGGGGGGGGGTTTCACCAGTAAACGACTTGCATAACATTTTTTCCTTCGGCATGTTTCTTTTTTCCTCGGGTTCGTTTCTTTTTCATCCCACTTTTTTTCACCAGCGGACAGCATTGGAGATCTCCGTTTTGTTCCTAGGCTTTCTCAACGAATGTAGGACAGAAACTCACTGGTCAAAAGTTCACCAGTCATTAGCTCACCGTCAGAAGGAAGCTTACTGGACAAAAGCTCTATTCAGAAAAGCTCACCAAACCAACGGCGCACTTAACAACAAAAACATTCACTATTTTTAAATACCTGGAAATTTTTTTTTAAATATCTATTATTCTTAAATACCTCAAAAGTCTTAAAAATAAACACTCACAATTTTTAAATACCTAGAAAAATTTCTTTAATATTCATTATTCTGAAATACCTTAAATCAAAATTGTGTATCCGACTGATTTCTGAAATCATTCAATGTTTCTGCGATCTGAATTCAAATCATCACACAACTCAAGTAGTCTAACTTGTAGGTCTGCTGCTTGTTTATCTGTGAGTGGGTGTAATTTGGATGCACAAGTGAGCAAACTATAAATAAGCAATCAAATTGAATAAATATAAAATGTGTACTAAATAATAAATGTGAACTAGGTCTAAATTAAATAAATGTAATTTACTAAATCATGAAAAGTAAATTAAACTAAATAAATATTAGGATAGTGCATAATAAATTTAAAAAATTTTCAAGTGAGCATTTGTCCCTTTTATTTTAAAAATAGGTGAGCTTTCGTCCAGTGAGCTTCTGTCCGATTCGTAACGTGTTCGCTAATCCAACGGCAAGGGCATGGATTAAGAGATGCAATAACATTTTTGCGTGGGCATATTTGTAATTTTATTAACCTTGGGTTTGATAACAATATGGGATGACTCATAACCAAGGGGGAGGGGGGGGTAGATAGTTAGGTGTGCCACCATTGGAAAGTAGGTAACAGGAAAGGGATGGGGAGAAGCTTGCGACCCCGCTTCGTTAGCATGGTGTTGGAGAAAAATGTAGAGAAAAATTTACAAAAAAAATACTGCCTAAATGTAATCACGTGTGTTCTCATCATTTATTAGTTGTGTGCTGTTTGATCAAGGTTAACTTAATCGTGTCACAATGTTCTCTCCCAAATTCCTTAAATGGGAAGTGGTAGGGAAAAAGCATCGTTCGCAGTTTGGTTGGGTGACCTTGGATTACTAAAGAGACATTCGTAAAATCAGTACTTTCCTCTCCAAAGTTGGATAGGAGCGGAAGAGGGTATTGGGACATACCCCCTTGGAAATTTTTCCCTCTGACACTTTACTTCATGTAAAAACCTCAAGTAATTTCTTTAATTTTCATTGAATTGCTTACGTTAAAAGTGATACCGTAGCCATTTTATCCGAACTTCACGGAGGGGGTAAAACGGTAATCAGGAAATATGTCCCCAAAAAAATATCCCTCGGGAGAAATAACCGCGGAAAAAAAAATCCCCAGGAAAAAAAAACACTATTCACTTTTAGCTTACTTAATTTTTTTTTAGTACCCACCAAACACATGGAATGTGCACGATACAACTCTTACTACTCTACAACGCACAAATAACCAGTGTGAAGGATGGAAGAACAGATTCCCGCGTTTAGTAAGACTTCAATCCATAATTTCGAGGCCTTACAGCCTCACAATGGGACGTTGACATGACTGAATGAATTGTTAGGTCCTTGATGCGGGCTTCGGAGACTGGTTGAATTATTATTTCCAAATTGTTTTCCTCGATTGTTAACCCTGCCTGCAACGGTAAACGGGGGAAAAAATCCAAAGAAAAAATCCATGGAAATAAATCCAGGAATAAAAATCCAGAGAAAAAAATCCAGACGAAATAAAATCCAAAGGAAAAAGTCCACGGAAAGAAAATCCAATATAATTTTTTAGCGTATTATTATTTTTTAATGCAAAAAACTAAGAAATGATATCAGTGAAAACGCGAAAAATAAATAGTACAGCGTGGATGTGTGCCAGGGGCATGGTAAAATATTACCGTGAAATTATAGATATGTACAACCGGTTTTTTTAAGTGCATTTTTTTTTTGTCAGTGTTAAGGCGTACTTTCACGCATTTCCACAATGGTCTTTCAAAGCTAAAAAAAAAGGAATAAATCTGAAATTTTCTCACATCGTCGGTTTTGACTGCATGTCAATTCGTAACGAAACGGTCAGTAACGAGAGTTCAGAAATTACTGAAACAATAGTTTCTTCAAAGGAAATTATATAAGCTATTGTCACGACTGCGCATATAACCAAACGATGTCATAGATAGGTATCCGCGTAACATTCTTCTCCATGGTAACCATAACACTTTTGTTATCGCACTGTTCTAGGAACTAACTTCTAGATGCGAGATCTACATTGAGGGTGAATCGTCCTGAGGTTAGAGATTCGTTCAATTAGATTCAATAGCAAATCGAATCACGATACGCCTCTGCTAGGAATTAGAAAGAAAGCAAAGACAATGACAACTAGACTTTTAATACATATGGTAGGGCCGATTTCCCTGCTTGGCTGCAATTGACTGACTAGCCCGTGACTAGCGACAAGCAAGAGCGAGCTGGAGGAGCCAACTAACAGGCGCGTTCAATGGGTTGTTCGCTTCATTCATTGTTCGTGTTCACGACAGTAGCGATGTTTGCTGTTACGATTAATTAGCATATCAACAAAGCTAAGATAATGATACAAACAAATCAGCAGTCAACATGACGATCGAACAAATTCATAAAAACGCGGCCAAACACAAGCAATTTAACTCACAACACGTAAACGATATTTCTTTATGACTATACAGCAAATTAAACAATATATTTTTAAAACTTTTTTAAAACAGACCCCTGGGGAACCCCACTAGGTACACTGGCTTGGGTGGAAAGTGTATGGTCGACCAAAACCTGTTGAGAACGATTTTTGAGAAAGGACGAGAGCCAAGTTAGGAGGGAACCACTGATAGCACATCCACTTAATTTTGATAGAAGTTTGCGGTGCACTACCGACTCAAAAGCTCAAAAGTAAATAACGTCTGATGGGGCACCAGCATCCATGGCGCCAGTCCAATGGTCGAGTACAAGGAGTAGTTGATGAGTAGCCGACCTTCTCGGAAGAAAACCATACTGGTCTGGTCCAATAATGGAGGATTTATTTAGGTAAAGTAGGAGTTTATCCCTAATCACAGCCTCCATGACTTTACAAGCCACACAAGTAAGGGCTATAGGGCGATAATTGTTTGGGTCAGATGGAGATCCTTTCTTGAAAACAGGGACAACAATTACCTTACTCCAGGTTGATGGGATTTCCCCCTGTTCGAAAGATAAGGTAAAAAGTTTAGAAAGAGGATAACAAATCTCGTTGGATACGCTTTTAAATAAGTATGCGGAGAACCCATCAGGACCACACGATGTACTTGGTTTAAGACTGGTCAACCAGGCAAGCACTTTGGTCCGGTCGAATGACACATTGCAACACTCCCCAAACCCAAAATTATGGTTTTGGGGAGCTGGAAGACTTTGGTTTCCGTCATCCACAATGGTATTTAAAGCAAAAATGTTGCATAAAGCCTCATCTTTCTGGTAGTTTTCGGTTAAGAAGCGACCATCAATCACAAAAGGAGGTAAGGAGCATGAAGATTTAGTTTTCTGACGGTATAATTTAAAAAGTGAAGCGGCGTTTCCGCTCCGAATGACCTGAACCTCCTTTCTGTTGTGCCGAGCCTCAACTGAGCTATGTTATATGCCAGAAGAGACGATTCGTTGGGGGCAGATTTGTATTTCCTCCATAGTTTAAGTTTACGATGCTTAATTTTTGCTAAGAACGATAGGAGGTGGTGAGCAATCGCAGGAATCAGTGGATTTGATGGTACGCGACAGTAATCAATGATGCTCAACAGGTTGCCAGAAAAGCAATTCCACGCACTTTGGATGTTTGTGATATTATCAAACACTAGGGCATCCCAATTAAGCTCACCAAGGCAAGCCTTAAGCTTGCAGAAGTCAATCTTTCCCCCGGTGAAAACTGGTTTTCGACTAGTAAATGGGAATCTACCACAATTAGACACATTTAATTTGAAAGAAAGCACCCCATGATCACTACTACCGAAGTGAGGACCCACCTGCAAATCAAAAAGTAACCGGTCATCTTCGGTGAAAGTAAGGTCCAGAATGTTTGAACCTCTAGTAGGTTCGACTACTCGCTTGTTAATAGCTTGTTCAAGACCAAGTGGCAGTATCCTCTCGAGAAAAAGCCGGTGATGAGGATCACTGGCAGACAAGCGCTGCCAGTCAACAGTAGAAAGGTTAAAGTCGCCCAAAATTACATTTGTAAGCCCTACGTTCAAAGAGCCAGTAATAAAATTTCAAATGTTAGTCACCACTTCGTCAGACCTACTATCAGGCATATAACAGAGGGTGAAGGAAATATTAAAATGTGGTAAAACGAGCACCAACCCCTCAACAGATAGTGACACTTCAGTTACCACGGCTGCTAAATCCGCACGGTGTGGAATCAAAAGCCCACCGCCGCGGCTCCCACGATCGCGTCTGATGACTGCATACATATTTTGGTCAGCCACCATTTCATTTGTAAAATCGTGGTGTAACCACGATTCCACAACAAAAATCAAATCAAAGCACTCATTTGCAACCAAATCATTAAAACAACCGATGTTACTGATAACACTACCTGCATTAAAAAATATGCAGTTAAGACTTTCGGGTGGCCTGTCAGTTCCAGAGGAAGTCAGTGGCAACAAAGTGGGAGATTTCCCAATTACTTCTAAAAATTGTCTTGGTTTCTTTTTTTTGCTTTTTACTCGTGCAGTGGCCGTCGTTGCAGTGGTCTTTGGTCACCTCTTGATGTCTAGCTCGTCTTTCTCACCTACCTGCTCCCTTACAGCCGCGCTCCTACCGCCTCCTCCCTCTCCTACTGTGATTTGTACAAGAGGTGCACATGCGCCTACTTCTCTGGATCCCATCTGAAGCATTTCACTGTAGTTTTGAGGTTGACTTGTGGCTGAGGCTGCTGGCGTGTTTGGGTTGTGACTTGTGGTTCACGGCGTTTCGTGGTGGTCCCTTTGAACAGTTATTATGCCGATGCCGAGATTCTCGTCCTTGAGCCTTTGATTTCGGAAATGTTGGACTTCGTCGACCATCTTTCATGCTTTTTAATCTCTTCAAACTGTCATGGTCATTCTTAGAAGTGGTCCAAAAGTCTCGCTCTTGGTTCTGTTTCGTGTTTCTCGGTCTCAGCTGTCGTTTCCGATTATATGGGTGCCGCTTGTCGTCGTGCCCCTCTCGTCTCTTCCCTTGCCTTGCCCGCCGTGCTCTAGCTGCTGTCACTCGTATCTACAGTTGGTAGTCTCTCGTGGGCCAGATTTCGTCTCACATCCGTTGGATTGGTGGGTGTGTGAAGGTTTCTTCGTTTTCGCCCGGGTGGGCTTGCATGTGGTGGATGCCTCCCCCCTTGTCTTCTTCCATCTTGTGGTGGTGAGAGTCTTTAGTTGTTGGTTGACATCGTTTGCCAATCAAACATGTTGGTCCCTGCTTTGCGCCTTGCGTTTCTGGTTGCCGGTGGTGTCGGAGCTTCCCCGTGTTGGACCTTGTGGCTCTGAATTTGGTGTGTTTCCTCATCCCTTTTGTTGGATTTCGTCTGATCCGACGGTTGTTGTCGTTTGGTGGCTGATTGTCATGGGTACCTTTCGGAGCAGTGCAGGTCTAGGCCTTGAACATGAATTTTCCCCACTGTCTTTCTTGTGATTGTGGGTTGTTCTTACCTTTGTCGGTTTGACGGGTTGTTTTGCCGTGTGTCAGGATGACCATGTTTGCTACTCTTGTTCTCTTGTTGCATTGTTCGTCATCGTTGATGAAGTTATTGCTGATGAGTGTGCTGTTGTTTCGGATGTCGAGTTGCCTGTTCATGGCATCGCAATCTGATTTTGCGGAATGCCACCTTGACTTGCTGCTGGTGTTCGTTAGTTTCTGTTCAATTTGTAGTTGGCTGGCGTGAAGTCAAACTACTTCTTTGATTTGGAGCATTAACTTTTCCCAGACTTGTTTGAAGTCTTCTCCGTTCTGTCTGGTTGGAGTTGTTGCAGCTTTGTCTTGGAGTGGCTGGGAGACTTGCTTGCTTTTGTTGTTTGATTTCCTCTGCTGCCTCGCCTTCCTTTCTGTTTTCTAGTTTTGGTTTTGACGAGGACGTTGGGAGGTTCGGTTTGATTGCTTCTGTCGCTGTTCCATTCGTTACAACAATGTCCTCTCCATCGCTGTCGTAGACTGCCGTCAATTCTTTATCATCTTGAGGAGTTTCTGGCAATGATTGCTGTTCGTTGTTTTGCTGAGATGGAGTTAGCTTTTCCACTGCGTGGACCATGATTTGGTTTGTAGTTGGCTGGCATGGATACCCTCGTCGTAATTTCGTCTTTGCAGGGTTAAAAGTCAAACTGTTGGGCACCAACTCTTGCTTCGGTTACCATGTCGGGCACCAACTCTTGCTGGGATGCGTCGGGGTGCCCATTGCCGACGATCCCAGACAAGCACGGGAAGAGATTGGGACGAACCTTTTCAATGACAATTGATTTATTGGCGAGCGTCACATAAGTCAACTGCACTGATGGAGGCCATCTTTCTCTCTTTCACTCTACTATTACGGGGTCGCCACCAGGTGGCGAGCGAGCGCTCGAGTTGGTGAAGGCCAACCGTGTGAAGGATGCGTGGGTCCTAGAGGGCCTTGCAGCTTCACAGTTAAACTAAAAAAAAAATTCAAGTATTTCAACTTTTTTTTGTACTCCTGCCAATCTGAATCGAATATTATTCGTGGAGAACTGCTTTCTAAGCTCTGTGATGAAATGCTGCGAGAAGATTACAATTCCTTGCCTTTTATTCGATAAATCAGCAATACGAACCAGGGGGGATGGCTCTTACAGCTTTACTTGTCCGCGTCAGATTTCCAAGATGGCGACCCCATTGAGAAAAAGGCGTTTGTCGATTTCGTTGTGTTTGTGTGCGTTAATTTCAATATAAGAGGTAAGCAAACCACAACTTGATTAAACTAAGTCGCGGTATTGCAACCTGACATTTTTAGCTTGGTCAAGTTTGAAACGGGTGAAATTAACTTCCTAATAATTCGTCGAAATACACTTTTTGAGCTGATAACAAAATAAAAGCAGACGATGCAACAAGCATAAAGACGGAAGCAGACGACACAGAACACGAATTGTATTACTTGATATGACCTAACGCGAAGAATAACTTCACTTGACATACCAGTAACGTAAACTTTTTTTTTTGGGGGGGGGGGAGGTTCAAATTTTATGCCTCGCTTTGTGTGGTGGCTTGTCGTCACTTGTGTGCAAGCCACACTGGGAGGGTAGCTTCCTCAAATGTTAACCTTCACAGCTGACCTTAACACCTCCCACAGTTGCCATAGTCTATCCATGCATGTTGCACCATACATATCATGTGACCCAATGTCACATGACATTCACTATATAAAGAATTGTATCAGAGTTAATAAACGTCCATTGCCAGTTTTAGTCTGTCCTTTCATTTAGTGTGAACATCATGTCTAATTAGAACCCATGGTCCAGTGGGAACATTACAGTTGGCGGCGAGGAAGTGGGTGCCATTCCTTCTATGGCTATCTAGGAGTAGACATGTTACATTTAATTTAAAATTTAGGCTACTGCAGTGTACCTCAGGTGTGCTCCAACTTGCGGTAAGTTAAAAAATTTTCATTTTTTGGCAGAAATGATTAGTTTTAATCTGTAGTCCTAATATGTTTAAATTTTTCCAATTCAACTGGGTTGTTGAACTTATTTGGTACTATTTGTTTAGTGTAAAAATTGTACCTTATGCCAGAACCGAGGGAGGCAAGTGAATTCTTAAAGGGTAATTTTACCAAGGTTGTGTCCTGTGCGACGCGTAGGCGTGTCACACTGATAGCATTATAATCAGAAGCGCATGTTAAAAATGCAACTAAATTACCCCTCGAGAATTCATTATTGTCGTGCCTTTACTCGGGCTGGTTTGTGCCGGTGTAGTTTTTCCACCGTAGTCGTTTTTCTTTCAACAGAAAACGAGTGAGGACCAGTTAGTGCCGTTGTTTAGGCCTAGCGTGTTGTTTTGTAAATAGTTCGGAGGAGCTAATGCAAACTAAAGCCTAGTTATTTAAATTATTTAATGCAGACTAAGTTTAAGCTAGGTAGGCTAACTGAGTATTCTTGCCTAGATGTTAGGAGAAACCATTAGTCTCGAGTTGCTTCCGGTAGTTATGTGGAAACTATTCAGGAAATTGTGTTTCATCTAGGTGTTTAAACTAGTGAATTAATTTAGTGTAGGCTTATGCCTTTAAGCTTTAAAAGCAGTGTAGGCTTATCCCTTAAAATTGTGTATGCTTAAGCATTTTTTAATTATTGTTGTGGCTTATGCCTAAAATAGGTGATAACGGATTGACACCTGAAGTGGCTGCTAGCAGCGAAAATTTAGATGTAAACAAAGCGAGCGCTAGCGCTAATGTTAACATTGAAATTACGAATTTTTTCGAATCTGAAGTTGAAGATTTAAACGT
This sequence comes from Lithobius niger, assembly GCA_023313725.1. NCBI lineage: Eukaryota > Metazoa > Arthropoda > Chilopoda > Lithobiomorpha > Lithobiidae > Lithobius > Lithobius niger. Next base: position 23,154 of record JAHWFP010250122.1, read on the forward strand.
TAATTCTGTTAATGCAGAGGATTTAAACTTAGATTCTGAGAATTTAAATAGTTCTATCGAAAGTTTAAACATGGCTAGCAAGGCAGCCAATTTATTTGCTGAATTTAAAAGTGAATCTGATACCTGGGCAAAATATGTTGATAGGTTAAGTTATTACTTTAAAGTTAAAAAGATACCTGACGATGAGAAGGTAGATTTTTTAATGGCTTCCGTAGGGGCCAAAAATGTTCGACAGGATTTTAACCATCATTTCACCAGCTCTTCCAAATTCAATGACATATGCTGTTTTGGTTAAGACTATATTGGATGACGTCGAACCTGCTCCGTCAGTTGTATCTGAAAGAATTAAATTTTTCCGAAGAGCCCAGAAAACCGATGAAAGCATTAGCGAATACCTAGCAGCGCTAAAAATTCTCACCAAATTTTGCGAATTTTCTAGCATCACTGATATTACAGGTGAAATGATTAGGGACCGCTTAATTGGGGGAATAAAATCGGAAACGATTCAAAGGGAATTACTCAAGCAAACTTTAGACCTAAAAGCAAGTGTATATGGATTTTATATACACTTGCTAAAAGCAACAACATCTTTAGCTTTATCGCTTGAATCAGCCGAGTTCGACCAAGAAATAATTAGATCTCATTCTAGATCGGTAAATTATGTTTCTCACAAACCCAAGCAGCGGAATAAACCTAATTTCAACAAGGATTTAACCTGCTTCTGCTGCGGGCGTTCCGGACACGTTAAGCCTAGGTGCAAATACCACGACTTATCTGTGGTAGGTGCCATACAAAGCCGTATGTAAGCAAAGCAGCAAAACTAAACCTTTCAAAGCTGCAGAACCGATAAAAACTAGTTCCGTAAGTAAGTCTAAATCTAGACCTAAAACTAAATATGGCTACAAAAAGAAAGTGCATAGGCTTCAGCGTGAAACCGACAGTGACAATGCTTCCGATAGTGAGGTCGAAAATTCGGAACATGATTCTGAAAAATTTTGCGAATCTGAAGACGATTATTTGTTGCAAAACAACACGGTAGAACTGTTTAACGATCATGAACTGTCCTCAGTCCCTGTTGATGTTAACAAGATTGTTATTGTTGTAAACTCAATGCGTATTTACAAGTGGTGGATGCCAGTAAGGCTTAATGGTGTAAAACTGCAAATGGAATTAGATTCTGGCTGCGACGCCACAATAATTCCTATTGAGTGGCACACCAAATATTTTTCTGACTGTCCACTTAAAACCAGTCCTTATTCTATTCTTTCCTATACGCAAGGGAGGGAAAACATCATTTATTCAATTAGTCTTGAAGTCAAAATCAACGGGCAAACGGAAAACCTTGAAGCTCTTGTTTCTAAAATGTATAAACCTGCCTTAATAGGGAAAGATTGGCTTTCTATCTTTCGACCCAACATGAATCCCTATTATGACCTCCAGACCAAAGTCAGGCAAGTTAAAAAAGTTAAGGTTAAAACACCAACTCTTGATACTTCCAAAATTGTTAAGGAATTTCCTGAACTTTTTAGCGAGGGTATGGGCAAGTTCAAGAACTTCAAGGCAAAAATTCAACTGAAGGAGGATGCTAAACCCGTTTACTGCAAAGTGCGTCCAATTCCCTTGGCGCTTAAGCAAAAAGTTAACCAAGAAATTGAACGCTTGGTTGGCTTGGGGATTTTAGAGCCAGTGGAAACCTCGGAATGGTCGATGCCGATCGTGATCGTGCATAAAGCTAACGGTGAGATCCGGATTATCGGGGATTATAAGACCACCGTTAATCCTCAGCTCGAGGTTGACCATTATCCGGTTCCCACAACCGCAGAACTTTTCAGTGAACTAGCTGGTAGTGATACGTTTTCCCTTATCGATCTTAAGGATGCGTTTTTGCAAATTGAACTAGATCGCGAATCGCAAGCAGCACTGACTATTAACACCCCTTTAGGACTTTTTCGTTGGTTGCGAGTTCCTTTGGGCCTAGCATCTAGCCCAGGAATTTTCCAAAGAGTTATGACTCAAATTACTAGCAGAATTCCTAAATGTTCCCATTTTACGATGACATCCTTGTAAGTGGGAAGGGGGAAAAGCATGACGACTCACTTAGAATGTTGTTAAATGCTTTATAGGAAAACGGAGCAAGGCTTAGGATCAATAAGTGCAGACTATCGCGGCCAGAGTTAAAATACCTAGGGCATATGATCAAAGCGGAAGGACTACACACGCTCCCGGAAGTCATTGAGGCTGTTACAAATGCACCAAATCCAACTTGCATTCAGGAACTACAAAGTTTCTTAGGTTTTGTTAACCACTATTCTAAATACTTGCCAAACCTTGCGCACATTCTTTCTCCAGTTACCCGGCTGTCGAGCCCTAAAGTCAAATGGGTGTGGGGGAAAGCGTGTGACCAAGCTGTCAGCAAAGTTAAGGAATTGTTTGTCAAAAGCAAAGTTTGGTACACTATAATCCTAAACTGAAACTGAAACTAGTTTGTGACGGATCTCCCTACGGGGTAGGCGCGTGCTTGATGCATGTTATGCCTAATGGTGAGTCACGCCCCATTGCTTTTGCTTCCCGAAAACTAACTAAAACAGAACAGGGCTACAGTCATTTCGACCGAGAAGCTTTGAGCGTGGCGTGGGGAGTCAAGAGATTCCATGAATATCTATATGGTCAAAAATTCATTTTGCAGTCTGATCAGAAGGCATTAATTTGGATTTTTGGCCCTAAGAAGGGAATACCACAAATGGCAGCTGCGCGTATTCAACGTTGGGCAGTTATGCTCAATGCCTATACATATGAATTTGAACATATACAAGGCAAGCTAAATTTAACAGCAGATGCACTGTCTCGGTTTCCATTGCCTAATGATCAAGAATTCGAGGAAGCTGAGGAACAATACCATGTTCTTGCATTGGAAACAATATCCAATTTGCCTGTGCTTAATGACACGTTAGTTGACGAAAGTAAGCGAGATAAAATCTTATCTAAAGTCTATCGCTACGTTAATCGTGGTTGGCCTGCCGTTTGTGATGATCCCGACGTGCTTCCTTACTTCACGCGTCGTGGTGAACTCTCAATCGAAACTGATACTCTTTTCTGGGGTCATCGAATCGTCATTCCGTCAGTTTTACGTAAACAGATACTTAGAGATCTCCACAGCGCACACCTAGATATAGTTAAGTTAAAAAGCTTGGCTAGGGCGAAGGTGTGGTGGCCGAAAATCGATAGCGATATCGAAATGAAAGTTAAATCTTGCCACAATTGTCAGCAGTTCAAAGATGCGCAAGTTTCGAGCCCAAAACATACATGGGAGTACCCGACCAAACCAAATTCCCGCTATCACGCCGATTTTCTTGGCCCGATGGATAACTATATGTTTTTTATACTTGTGGATGCTCATAGTAAAATACCATTCGTTCATAAAATGAAGAGCACCACGTCTGAAAAAGTTATCGAGATCCTAAATAACCACATTGCCGAATACGGTTTATTCGATTCCTTTGTCAGCGACAATGGACCGCAATTCACGAGTGAGGAATTTAAGAACTGGACTAAATTACACGGAATCCAGCATTTACGCGGCTCTGCTAACTTCCCTCAAACGAACGGACAGGCAGAAATTTTTGTTAAGAATTTCAAACGCGTAT
>JAHWFP010250123.1:0-26970 GCA_023313725.1 Lithobius niger
GAAAAAGCCCCCCCATCCTTTTTTTTTTGTTTGCTGTTCAGCGGGCGCCCTTGTCGGTGCGTCCGACATTTTACATGGAAACTAACCATCTCCACAAGCAAACAAAAATGTACCGCCGAAACTACAGATTGTAAAGAAAGTTTTAAAGGAGCAACTTTAAATTTTCACAATGGGTGTCATATTGTAATGAACTTTAATGCTTGAAATGTTACCGATATTGTCCGTTTTCAGTATTTGTTGGCGGAGCGAGCGAGCGAAGCGTAGCCTATAACGGACACCAAATTGCAAAATGCTGGTCCGTTGGTCCGTTGGTCTGTTGGTCCGTTGGTTGCACTTTTTTAGTCTGGGTGGAGCCCAAACGAAAGGTCGGATTGAAATGAAATTTCTCACAATGCTCTATACCCCAAAAGTATTGCTGAGCCAAAATTTGACGTAAATCGAACAATTATTACTGTAGAAATTTTAAAATTTTCGAATTTATATCTAACACTCACCATTGTAAATTTGGAGTCGTTAATAGTTAAGGAATTCCGACGAAGCATACACCATGCTAATGGTAGTCAAGTGAACTTTAAAAAAAACGGCAAATTAAATTTTGGTTGCTGCTTTCTAGCTAATAATCTTTTTCGACGCAACTCAACGAAATAATAACATTTGATGCTTGCATTTAACCACTGTAGTAAGAAACGGAACCATAAAAACAAAAAGGATTCCATTAACGACACACGTTGGTTTCATTTGAAAAAAAGAATGCTTTGAAGATTATTCAATTCAACATGGCAACGAAAGTGGCGTCTACACTAGCATTGGGAATCCTGAATATGAAACCTGAAATCGTCGTATCAAGGCCAAGCTGTTTTATAAAACGATATTGACATCAGACCGTGAAACACGAAAGCACGAAACAATAATACGCCCGCCTGTCTCAATTCCTGGTTGCCACGGTTACGTGAGGACTCGAAACCAAAACCGTGTTGCATCGCATAAAGGAATAGGCTTAATCTCGAACCACTGTTGTAAGCTGCTACTAATGACAGTAAATCGGAGATAAATATTAGGCCTAAACGCTAAATATTAGGCCTAAAACCTAAAACTAGGTCTAAAAGCTAATACATTTTAAACCTAAATTGTGATGGTTATTTCTTTCAGATTATATAATAGAAATCGCTGTTGCAGTCATAGAGTTAGGAAATAATATATTATCTTGCATTGCGTGATAGAGGTGTGCCAGCTCAACATTTTCGTTGGTGGCGGTGTAATATCTTATACCAAAGCAGTATTTGTGAACATTTTGAATCTTCTGACTATTGTTAAAAACTATCGTAGTGATGATTGTTTGGCTTGCAGTTAAACGACTTATTACGTGCTGTTTTATTTTTATTCGCGGCGATGGCACACGTCTTCAGTTTTTGCTGCGAAAAGGATGCTACAAATATCTAAACAAAAACTTAATGCCGGAGCAAACGAAAGCTTGTTAACGTAAATTTGACACCTAACATAGGCCTACATAAAAAAAAAAGGCTAAAATAAGAAAAAGGCCAGCAAAGAACAACAGTACGTCACACCAAAAGGCAAACAGCTCAACAAAGCCCATTACGTATTCCACTCAGATTTTTAGGAATTATTAACAAAAATGTGGTATCGTCATTAAAATAAAAACTAAATATAAGTTTGAAATGAAGATCCGTTCGCTCCGCCTATAATAGTCCCAAAGCCTGTTTCCAAGTTATGGTGAAAAATAACTTGCCGTTTGGAAAGTACATTAAATTTACACAATGAGACGTGTAACACGGGTTTCGTTTAAAAAATAATTGAGTGCTGTCACACCGGCGCAGACAACAATCCTCGTTGATTGTTGTGTTCCTGCATCCTGGCATTGTTACAAGAGGGCTGATATGCGGATATCGGTATATAATGCTGGTGAGATAACAATTCACCCGTACCTGAAGAGGAAGCATTATCCTTATCAAGAATCTTAACCCATTAACTGAACAAAAAAACGGCTTTGCCATTTAGAAAAACAAACTATTAGAGCTCGTATCTCCATACTCCCAGCCGTGAAGGTACACGGATAAAAACGGATTAGAGTTCATTCGAACGCAACGAACTATAATTTGAACTCCAATTCCAGGGAACAATGACTGTTTTGATGCAGTGATTATGTGCGCAAGTGAACGCAGTTTGAAATGTTTAATGTTTGTGTGGGTATGTATGTTTGTGTGCGCTTAATTTGTGTATTATACAGTTTTTTTTTTATATTTGTCAATGTTTGTTGTTTTATATTTTAAGTGTATTTCGTGTGAGTGGCTATGTTCGTATTTTGTGTGCATTTATAATTTCTGAAACACGCATTCTCCTAGTTATGCAGTTTTTTTGCTTGTGTTTGAAGGTTTCTGTTTTAGTCCTAGTTCATGTGAGTAATTACGTGTTCATTTTGTGTATGTATTTTTTTAATTTTTCAATTTTGTAAGCATTTTGCTGTGTATGGCGTCTGTTTTGTGTGTTTGTAGATTTCGGTTTTCGTTGTTTCATGAGCATGTCAAAATCATTGTTCCCTGCTGGAATTGGAGTTTAAATTATAGTTCGTTTCGTTCGAGTGAACTCTAATCCATTTTTATTCGTGTACCTTCACGGCTGTGAGTATAGGGATACGGCTTCACCGTTTTTTTTCTAAAAGGCAAAGCCGTTTTTAGTTCAGTTAATTTGTTGGCTTTTTTCGCTTCCTTTTTATTGAAATTGGTACGGTTTGGCCTACCTTGCCTATGGTATGTCTACTGCCTACCCAATTTTCTTTGCGAAAAAACGGAACATTAGAAATGAGTATTTCTGTTCAAGTTCTGCCTAAGCTTTGGCCATTATTTGATGGCAACACACTAGCGTGTGTCTAGATTTAGCATGTATCAGCTCGATGTGTAGTGGATTCAGTATTGTTGCAGGCAGATGCAGTATCATGGCAAACAATCGAGGAAACAATTCAACTGGATTCCCGAAGCCCGCATTAAAGAAGAAAATAAGTCATTAAGTCATGTCCGCCGCCCAATTTTGAGGCCTCAAAATTTAGGACTTCATACCCTATGTTTTAAAGCAGAAAGATTTAAGTGAAAACCAAGACAATTTCATTTTAGTTCCCGACATCCTAACTGAGTCCGACAATACTAACTCACAGAAGATACCACGACATTGTTACTTTCCCTGTGCCCGAGCATCGTTGCATCTTGTTCGAGTGAGCTACAACTGTGTCACTGAATAGGTTAAGTTGTAGGTTAAGATTTTAGCGTCGAGTGTATGACTTATGGTCTGTAGGCTCGCGTAGTGAATTAAAAGTAAAAGTAAAAAGTAAAGTGAGCTACAATCCGATCTTGTGTACCTCGCCAATTGTTGCCCCATTGTTACATGTTGCAGCATTGCATTCTGGGGCCCCGCAGCCACCTGTCCAGTTTTTTTTTTAACATTCTCGTGCGTAAACGACCTGAAATAAGCACTGCCTGCCGGCCGTGCTAATAAAACGGTAGTTGCCACTCTTCTGCCAGCGCTGGCCCAAATATGCTTTAAACAATGCTTTAACAATGATAAAAACAACAATATCTATTCTGGCAGAAAAAGAATAAGAATTTATCGGAGAAAACAATGCAGAAGCAATGGTGTAACAATAATGCTGCAAACAACAATGTCTTTACAAACATGCATTGTACTTGGTTTCATGAAGTCACGTAATCGGGCTTGAGTGAAAAAGAAAAACAAAATATCTGTCTGCTCCCGGGTTACAGGGCTTTGAAGACACAAAAAATGCGCAGTCGGGTTCAGTACGAAAAAAAAACTAGGCCACAGGACGTGAAAGACACCGTCTGCTCCCGGGTAACGGAAATGAATGAAGGATGGTGAAATGAATCACAGGATACATGGATTCAGTGAGCGAAGCAAACTTAGCGAAATTACCCATCTTCATGAACCTGCATTATTTAAATTACACATTTCACTGTTATGAGGCATTAAATGAACTCCTAGAGTTGCCCGTCTTCATGACGGGCTTTAAAGCTAGTTGATTTATATAATGATTTCAAATCACTCTCCTGTGTAAAACTAAATTGTCCGTTACCCATTTGCTTGCTGTCTTATATTACAAATAACGGACAAAGCCGCTAAAGGAGAGCTGCGGAGAAACCAATTTCCAAAGGAAAGACTTGCACTGAATGAGCTAGCGAAATTCAATGCGTTTGTAAAGATACAGAAAACCAACTTGGTATGTCATAGTAGCACGAATTAGAAAACAAAAACGAGCTCGTTTGCTGTTTAAGGTAAGGTTTAACTGATCTGAAGTCAAAACAGCAAAGTAACTCAAATAAACTTTCCTGTAAGGTTTCACATACCGCAGTGTTCCTGTACTGTTCAGTCCAGGTGAAACCTTACTGCTGTATTCAAACATTAGAGACGTAAATAAAATTAAAACCATATCCCAATTTTCAAAATTATTATAAGAATAATATATTGTATAATGTCGGCTATGCACTTGCCTACTTTCGGGGCTAAATTTTTCAGCATTATTCTAGTCAAGGCGTCTCTTTTCCGTTCATCCTATTGATACACGCACCATTTTTCAAGATTTCGTATTCAAGACATCAGGACTGGTATTTCGTTTTTATTTGCAACGAAGTTTCCACGTTTTCAAGGAGTCGCATGAACCCTGAATTACTTAATCTACAAGTCTGTACTAAAAGTATGCCTTTTCAGCGAAGTCGTTTAGCCAGGTAGCATGAACTAATCAGACCTATCGTGTTGTAAGTAAAAACTGTAAAAACATGTGAATGCAGCAGTATGGTTTCACCTGGACTAAACAGTACAGGAACACTGCGGTATGTGAAACCTTACAGTAAAGTTTATTTGTGTTACTTTGCTGTTTTGACTTCGGATCAGTCAAACCTTACCTTAAACATCAAACGAGCTTGTTTTTTGTTTTCTAATTATTTAGTGTTTATCTACAAAAGTATTTATTATTTCGTAATCTATTTATTACCTTATTGGTATAAATTACCATTCATTTCCCATTAATTTTAATTAATGATTCATCATCAATTTAAGATGATCTAATACGTTTATGCAAATTCTGGTCTTGGGCTTAAATACCCCTGTGCTCGTCAAACGAGAGCTCACTCCGATGGACCCAGTGGCTAGCCTATAAGCCTCACTACGCCAAGGGACCCGTCAGTGTTGGTTTGGGGCAGGACTTGGCTTCCCTGTTACATATGGAAAATACTAAGTTTACCGTTATTTCGGATCATCAATCATTGGAATGGCTCAAGTACGCCAAAGATCCAACTGGATGTTTGTTTCGGTGGGCCTTAACATTACCCTGTTTTGATTTTGAGATCAATATAGGCCTGGTTCTTCCAATGCTGTAGCAGATTGTCTATCTAGAAAAGCCCTGTTACTTTCCACAGGAGTTATTAGATAAGATGACCTTAAAGGCACGTAACTCCCTCCGGTATATTTTAACAGTTTCACTCAATACATTACCGAAATTAGTTTTATATAAACTGATTTACCTTTCATTTGCTGGTCTAAGGGTACGATACCGAAGTCAGATATGGCGCGTGAATTTTATTATGGCTTGTTTTAGACCAAACGGTCCGTTCGGTCCTTAACTCCCGCCACACTGCTGGCAAGCCGCTGGCCCTCATTTTTGATGACATAGAGAGCGTGTATACCTTCTAACGTAAACACTCTTTGTGGCCACGTGACTTGCCACTTGCGGCCCTGGAGGAAGGATAGTTAATCCTTCGTCCAAGTTTGCGGCTTGTCTGTTGAGCTTCGGAGAAAATGGCTGGCGCCAAACGCTGATCCATCTCTCTTTGCCACCGAATCGGCAAAACGAGAATTGGATGAACAGATATAGGTTCGCTACCTACTGGGGAATCCACGTTAAAGAAACCGCGTCATATGCTTTACCTCCTGGGTGTTGTGGAAAAAAGCAATATTATCATAACTTCGTTATCTCACTTTTGAAAAGCATACTGATTTTGGGACACCCCTAATGTTACTAATTCGTCATTTTCATGCTTCGGCACATTCGAGAGTTCTCACAATGCGAAAGCTCAAAAAGCATTTGCAAGACCCTCCCCATTTTGGGGCCCCCCCCCCCAAATAATGTTGCTAATTCGTCATTTTCACGCTCAGAAGCATTCGAGAGTTATCACAATGTGAATGCTGAAAGAGCGTTTGCACGACCCCCTCCCCCCCAATTTTGGGATCCCCTATAATGTTGCTAATTCGTCATTTTTTCACTTTGAAGTGCTCGAATACATTTAGAGTTATAACAATGTGAAAACTCAAAGAGCATTTGCATGAATCCTCTACTTTTTGATGTCCCTCATTTTGGGAAACCCCTTCGGTGCATTCTAGAGTTCTTACAATGTGAAAGCTCATGAAGCATTTGCACGACCATTTGGCAAATAGGGGCACTTTCGGTTCGCTACTGGCTATCTTGGCAATGACGTCACTTCCGGTTTGCACAGGCACCACCATTTTGGATTACGTCACTTCTGGTTTACATGAACGCCGCTGGGAGGTATCAAAAGAAGTCAAAAAGGTAGCAAAGAGCACTATCCCACCCTCCTCCAAATTGACGAAAAGGGGGTCGCCGAAGTGGAATGACTTCACTTCTGGTTCGCATGGGCGCTGCCATCTTGGATTTGCAGTTACTAATTCGTCATTAGCGAGGGTGTGGGGGTGTGTGTCTGTAATTCGTCATTATCATGAAGTTGATAATTCGTCATTATTATGAAGTTGCTAATTCGTTATTATCATGAAGTTGCTAATTCGTCATTATCAGGAAGTTGCTAATTTGTCGTTATCATGCAGTTGCTAATTCGTCATTAGCATGAAGTTGCTAATTCGTTATTATAATGCAGTGGCTAATTCGTCATTAGCACGAAGTTACTAATTTGTCATTAGCATGCAGTTGCTAATTCGTCATTAGCGGGGTGGGGTGGGGGCGTTGTCCTCGTATCGTAAATTACGACTACTAACAATCATTCTGGTCGTTTAGAATCCCTTGACCCCTGAACCATTTGAGTAATTGGAAAGGTCCATATGGAAAGGGCATGTACCTACAGAGCAATATTTTTAAAATGAGCTAATAACCAGCTTTATAATAATAATAATCATAATTTGTTGCTGGAGCAACAGGACTGTCAAGAACCCAGGAGATCACTGGCTGCCAGCCTAAAAAAGGGACAGAAATAAAATTATGAAGAAAAAAGCAGGATGGGAAAGGGTGACAAAGAGTAATGAATGGAATTATTTAAATGTAAAAGCAAAAATTAAAAGCATGCATACAAGTTAAACAAAAAAAAACAAGTTTAAAAATAGCATGGCCAAATGAATTGGAATAGGTAGGGTGGGTAGGGACACGACTGCCTTACCGCCAAGGTTAGACCTACCAGGGACACAAAGATCCCCGATGGCATCGCCAGACGTGTCGGAAAGGCAGGGTAGGGGAGATGGCCAATTGTCTCCACTGTCACTAATTAAGTTTTTTTTTTATTTTTAAATATCGGCCAAAATAAGGTGATGTCACCACATTAAATAAGCAACTAAAAATTAAAGAATAAAAATTCCATTAAAAAAATGATTTAAAACCACTAGTGTAGTAACAATATTATTAAGACCATTGTAGTTAAATGTAACGGGCATAAGACGGACTCTGTGGTCTACTTTTACTCAGCTCAGAATAAAAACAATACAGAGTAATGGTACTATATTAAAATTGTATAAAACAGTAGAGAAACGCACGCACATAAAAATACTGTTTAACGAAACGTGGTTAGATTTAAAAAAAAGTAAAATAAGAAAATATGAATATAATCTGGACAGCAGCAATTGGTAGGCCCATTACCTGATTCGACACAAATACTCAGTTAGGTCTAATTTGTATAAACGATTTTTGAAAACAGTGACCGATGGAGCCTATACAACATTTGAGGGCAGCAATTAACAACACGGTTACAGAAAAAATATTTGCGGCAATCGGACTTGCTTATATTTACCCTTAGTTTCAATGAGTGACCTCTTGTCCGTTCGCAGCTGCGGATTGAAAAGAATCGATTTGGGTCGACATCATATAAGTTGTGGAGGAGGGAGTAGGTCAAGGCAAGATCAATAATGAGTCTACGCAATTCGAGTGAAGGAAGATTGAGGGCCATTAGGCGTTCCTTTTATGATTTATTATACATGCCAGGGATCAACTTAGTAAAACGCCGCTCTACAGATTCAAGGTGGTCGATATCGTTCAGTAAGTGCGGTGACCAAATAGGTGAGGCATATTCCAAGATAGGTCGAACATATACCTTGAAAGCTTTCACAAGCATGAAAGCATCCTGTGATTTGAAGCAGCGTCTAATCACAATAGCACTAATTCTGGCAGATTTCACAATGGTATTTGTGTGGTGGGAGACCTTAAGGTCATGAGAAAGAATAACTCCCAACTCCTTAACAGTGCAGACACTATCAATGCGGTTATTTTTAATCGAACTCATATGCTGATTTCTCCTGCCCAGATGTAGAACGTTACATTTATTAATGGAAATTGGTAGCTGCCAGTTTTCGCACCAGTCCTCCACATCTTCAATTGCACTGCAAATAGTACTGTAATTCGTAGAGTCCTTAAGGATTTTATAAAGTTTGATATCATCAGCAAATTTAGGGAGAGACACTTCATCGGTACAGTGGAGATCGTTGATGTAAATCATTAATAAGAGTGGTCCCAAGACTGAGCCCTGAGGTACTCCACTGACAACAGGAGTGAGGCAAGAGTTGGAGTAACCCACACTAACTGACTGTACGGAAGGAAAGAAAATTTCTCACCCAACCCAAGACCTCGCCTTTGAACCCGTATTGGTAAAGTTTGGAAAATAATTTAGTGTGTACAACCGAATCGAATGCCTTGGCAAAATCGATGAAAATCACGTCAACAGGTAGACCTGAATCTAATGAACGCTTCCAATCGTCCATGCATTGAAGTAGCTGAAGAGTAGTGCTTCTTCCAGGCAGGAAACCAAATTGGTCCTTGGATAAGATCCCATGGTCAGTTAGGTGTTTAAACATGCGGTCACGAATTATTTTCTCAAGGATTTTGCATGGAACGCTGGTGAGTGATATAGGCCTGTAGTTCCCTGGGTTAGCTGCATCCCCCTTTTTGTAAATTGCAATAACTCGAGTTTTTTCCAGCAAATAGGGAGAGTGCCAGTGGATAGAGAGAGTTTAAAAATCATCTCTAGTGGCAAACAAAGTTCATTTTTTAGTTCTTTGTAAAAATGTGTGGACTAGCCATCAGGCCCAATGGCATGACTTGTTTTGAGAGAACAAAGGATTGAATGGATACTAGAGCGAAAAAAATGAACATCGTCACACTGTGTATTATAAGTGTTCGGAGACTGCAGTACAGGAATGTTCCCATTATCCACAACGAAGTTACTCGCAAATGCCAAATTAAAAACATTTGCCTTGTCTTTATCAGTCAGCATGAGTTTGTTATCAACTTTTAAAGGTGGAATAGGGCGAACTGCTCCAGTATGTGACCTAACGTAATTAAAAAAAGCAGTTAGAGAACCTTCATTCAAAATCTTGTGCTCCCGTTCCAACTCATACTCTTTAGACATTTTAGTCAATTCTTTGGAGCAGGCATTATAAGTGCTCCTATCATCAATGTTTCTATTAGTTTAAAATTTTTGCCAGAGTTTAAGCTTACGATACTGCAGTTTACGGATGTGGTTGGGAACCCGCACAGATTTTGGCCTCCTAACAATAGAATTACAATGTAAAACTGCGTCATTGATGATCCTGAGGAATGTTTTCCACATTTAATCAATGTCATTATAACCTCCCAAAACAGTTGACCAGTTAATATCACCAAGGACAGCCCTCAATCTGTCAAAGTTTATATGTTTTGTGACAACGTGCATTGCAGGTGAGTCACTGCTTTTAAAATTAAAACAGAAAGATACCATTTGGTGGTCGCTGCCGTCACTTCCACCAAAACGGTCCAGCACGACCACACGCTCCTCGTCAACCAAAATTAAATCCAATATGTTGCATCTCCGCGTGGGTTCTGACACCAACTGCCGCAGACCCAGCTCAGAAACACGTGAGAAAAACATCATGTTTATGGTTGGTTGCTGTAAAGCTAACCCAGTCAATAGTACTCATGTTAAAATCACCTAAGATTACGTCTGGCTTATCATTGTAAAAATACACTTTAAAGAAATCACACATGGCAACAATCTGCAACTCGTTATAGCCATCAGGTAGGTACCCAAGTATAATTCTTAACTGGTCTGGACCAATATCAACACATAAGCCTTCCACATTGGTTGGTAATGGATGAGTGTAAAAAGCAATGTGGTTCGTACAAAGATGATAATACCACTACCTCTGGATCCACGATCACGACGGATAATGGTAAAGTCCAGGCCCCTAATCAATATTGAATCCGGAACAGTGTGGTTTAGCCAGCTCTCAGTCATAAATATTAAATCAAAGTTGCCAGACAGAAGTAGTAAATGAAGATCAGTTAACTTGTTCATCAGGCTTTGAGCATTAAATAGGATGCAGGAAAGACCATGACAGGCGGCTATAGGTGTGTACAAATCACACGAGTCGCAGATGTTGCACTTGCGATACAGTCTGGAAGCATAACAATTTGTAGAAGACAAACATTATGTCCTTTACATCTCGCTAGTTCTTTGTCACAGAATTATGAAAGTTAAAATCGTGGTAGGAATTCATACTAGCAATCAAGCACTGTTTTCCTAAGACAGACAGGTGTAAACCATCTCGTGAGAGTAACCTTGGATTTTCAATGATCTGGTTCCAGAGTTAGATGTAACGAAGGCCAAGAGATTTGCATAGATTCATAATGTGGCCATTACACGTCACTAGTGTATGGTTTATGTTATCAGATCGTCCTTCCCACAGAGGGAATAAATCAATAATACTTATGGGTGTATTCGGTGGTACATGTCAGACAGAAGATACCAGCTGATTGAGTCTAGTGTGTCCAGATTTACATTGTTAGAGCCAACACATAGATTCACTTCAGAAGTGGGATGGTTCGACTTCAAAATTTGCGGTATTTTGGGTGTCACATGTTCAAAACGGGCTCCTGGAAACGTCCAGGTTTGAGAATTTCTACTAACTCCATGTTGGGCACAAAGACGTCGAACATGAGAATCGCCAATCATAAAGGTGGTCCCAGGAGCGTACTGAATAGGATTACGTTTGCAGTTTGTAGAACGATGCAGTACGTCTAGAGTTCGATTTCCCAAAATTTGATCGAGTGGCATTCATTTGGTTTAGTAGTTTGACACGCTCATTACAAGGAGACCTTGAGCAGAAGTTTCATTTGTCAGAACTGATGGAGGCACACTAGAGGTAGGGCCAACCACATGGCCAGTTAAAGGGGGGTTATCTACATGTGCGGAAATGACCTGTAGTCTACTGCCACCCTGTTTTTGAAGTACGGTAGTCACAACAATATCACGGTCATTTAAATCCTTCGTGGTAGAGGAATCCAATACTGGATTAAGTAATTCTAATATCCGCATTTCTTGTTTCTGCAGCTGATGTTCAAGTAAATTGTTTGAGTGTCGCCTGTTGTAAAAGTAAATTTTGTACTTTGGCTTCAAGATTTTTGATGGTGATGTTTACAACCTCGCTGAAAGCATCCAAAAAAAAAATGACTTTGTCCGTAAAACTTGCTGGAGGATCTTTATTGGGTGACTCGAAAGTATGTGCAGGTAAAGTTTGGTTGGCATGGAGAGAATCACGAATAACAGAACGTGTCCCGTCTCGAACAGCCTCACGTATGGTAATCAAAGAATTGGCGAGCACAGTACTGATGGTGTCAAGCTTGGTGTTGATTTCTTGGTTGGACAAATCGGATTCTAATCTGGTAATTTGCAAGGCACTTCGAATGTGGTCAAACGACATGAAATGGTTTGCCTCCACAGCGGGAAACGCAGACTTACGTAGGTTTATGTTTGTGGATTCATCAGCCAACGCTGTGGATTTGTCGATGATATCATCCAACAGACAGGTACCAGATGCGGCAGTAACCGAGCGTTTCCTCCTGGTGATTAGTTTCCTTTGGGGCGGTTTACTTGCACTAGTTCAGTGGTGTGGAAAGCGTCGCAGCCGAGAACATACATAACCCAATGGAGTGCTAGTCAAAGCCATACTGCATCGTTTTTAAGCACACACAAAATTGTAAAAATTAAAATAAATAAAAAAATTAAAAATTAAAAAATTAAAACATCAAAATTTAAAAATTTAAATGTTAAAATAAAAAATGTAAAAATTTAAATATCAAAATTTAAAATTAAAAAATACAAATATTAAAACTAAATTAAAAACCTAATACAGTACGAGAGCAAGCCACAGCAGACAGGCCCATCACACACACAAAAATAATGGTATCCAATAGTAGGTCTCGAACCGGTGTCAGAAATCGTATTGGGTAATACAAATTTCAAATGTCAACAACTCACAAACCACAAGTAGTAAACTTCGAATGCTCACCACAAAGTCCACAGGCCAGTAGCAAAGTCCTGAGATACATCACAGTGATCACTAAATGTTCCAATAGCATCCACACCCTGTCAATTGGCCCACTTGGACCTGGAAACCACAAAAAATTCCAATACTTTGGGAGCCCAGATTATAACCAGCTCATGGCTTATTCCGTCCGCATGGAAGAATTTAATTTCGTGAAACAAAAATGGCGTTAGCCAGTAACTAGTAACTAGTAATTAGGCAAATTTCAATGTTATTCACGTCGTTTTTTCAACAAGAAAACGTTAAGCTGTGTCACTAACAGTGTGACTTTTATGTTGTCAGACGACCAAAGTGTTCTGATTAAACAAGTTGCAGCCTTTTTCTGCCACATTGTTATTTATCCTCACATGCCTGAAAACGGCTAAACTACCGTAGCCTGTAAAGACACAACGTGTCTGTGGTCGCCATGCTCATAAGTGCCATGTTATCGTCTATCAACAAGTCGGGCGACTCACCAGCGTGTTCCCCACCATAAGGATAAATAACAATGCGACAGAAAAGGCTGAAAGTTGTTTAATCGAGAGACTTTGGTCGCCTGACAACATAAAAGTCACTGTTAGTGACACAGCTTAACGTTTTCAAGCTGAAAAAACGACGTGAATAACATTGGTATTTGCCTAATCAAGACAGACCTTTCTGACCTTTGGTTTGGGCTCCACCAAGACTACAAAAGTGCAACCAACCAACCAACCAACCAACATTTTGCAATTCGGTGTCCGTTATAGGTTACGCTACGCTCCGCCAAAAAATAAGTGCCGATTTTGAACTGTCATTCTCTCTTTCTCTCTCGCTTCGTTTTTCCAACTACTCGATCTGCGCCCCCTCCGTGCCTGTACTCTAGGCCATGACAGTAACCCAGCCCTGCCTACAACTTCAACTTTTTTTTTACAAGTAAAAAAATAAACTTTCGTCTTTTAAAATTGTCGCCACGAAACTTGTTGTTTACTGCCAACATGCCGCTCATTCGTTGTCTCCGAATTGACATCACACTGCCATGTTCCCCCCCAATTACGGGAGCCCGCTAAGGGCCGCGTGGGGGTCGCCCCCAACACCCATCTGGGTGTCGTCTAACGACGCCCTGACGTCGCGAGCGCGCTTTGCTTGAACCTCACCCCGACGCATGCGCTGCTTCGTATCACACTTAACGGCCAACGCGTTCTCGACCAAGTGATATTACCAAACTCGGCCGAAGCTCGCGCGTTCCTCACTCGTAGTTCGTCTTAAATCACAGATCAGATCGACACGAGAGAGAAGAGCGCCTTAACGACTTGTCAAACTACCGGGCGAGATTCAAAGAGCCGTACATACCAACAACCGACTTTATAAATGTAAGTAGATTTGTCTGGGGGAATTAGTATGTCTATGTCTGGAAGTTTAGATTTCGCATTTATTTTGTACGCAAAAATTGGTAACTTTTAAGTTTGTTTTTAAGGGTAATTTTTGAATGTTGTGATAATGGTATAGTGATAATTTCTCATATTTCGACGTAAAAATTTGCAATTATTTAGTTAATTTTTGTGTGGAATTATAGAATGTTGAAGGATTCGGAAGCTGGAATTTTCGTACTGCTCTAGGGAAAACCTGTAACTTTCCGATTTATTTTTACATAAAAGTTTTAGACCACTGAGAGATTGGAATGTTTGGATTTTTATACTTTAGAAAAAACCTGCAATTTTTGGAGTTTATGTTTGCGCAAATTCTAGAGTATACTAACAGATTGAAATGCTAGGATTTTCCTATTTTTCTTGGTAAAACTTGCTACTTTTCGGTTATTATTGCACAAAAGTCTAGAATAATAAAAGATTGGAATGGTTGGACTTTTCTAATTTTCTAGGTACCTGTAATTTTAGAGTTTAGATTCGTGTGGCAATTTCTAATATGTGCGTGAATGTGATACCATATTAGAATTTTAATATTGTTTTTAGGTCAACTCCTGAATTTCTTAAGTTACTTTTGGACAATCGGAATATAAGAATTTTCAAATTTTTTTCGTAAAATCCGTAACTTTTCAGTGTATTTTACGTAAATATTTAAAATTTTGAGAGCGAGATGCTAGGATTTTCAACATTTTTCTAATCCCCATATTTTATTTTTGAGTGCAGATTTGGAATATTTGTAACTGAGATGTTGGAAATTACACATTTCTCTCAGTAACAGCCGTAATTTTTGTGTAACGATTTTAAGTTTTTGCGATTGAGTAGGAACTTTCAAAATTATTCTAAATAATATTCGTAATGTTTTAGTTTATTTTTGTGTGGAGTTTATTTTGTGTTTTGAGAGTTGGATACGAGAATTTAAAAATTTTTCTAACCAATATTGTTATAGCTAAAACGTGTTTTCATTTTTAAATTGTGGAAAGTAAATAATCCATCAAGTTTTAGTTAATTTTTAAAGGAGATCTGGAATAATGGGGAAATATTGGATTTTTCCATTTTTCTACGTAAAAAAACCTTAACTTTTGAAGTATTTGTGTAAAGAAGGAAAGAAACTTGTGTAATTTACTTAGTTAAAGCCTGAAAATTAACAAAATCCAGAAAATGGCACATTTTTACAGGAAAAATACAAGTCCTAATCTCCATGATTCCAAGTTTCCACACAAAAATAGTCAATTTTTGTTAGGCGACTTGAAACCCAGGAAGTCAACAGTTAAAATCCGTTATTCTTTAGATTGTCATTTTGTGGATTTAGTGAATGTTTAGTGAAGTAGGTTAGGTTAGGTGACTTACATGACTTAGGTTAAATTACATGACTTTTCAGTTTAATTCTTTGTTCAGATGTGACATGTTAGGATATAAGCCTCCTCAGTTTTTTTTTAGCTAAAATCCGAAGCTTTCTAGAGCATTAAAACTGTCGCTTTTTCTGTGACAACATGTTTTTTTATCTCCCATTTTAAATTACGTCTGATGCATTGCTGCATCGTTTGGAAGAATTCAAACAATTTAAGTGTGTTGTCTGTCGAGCTTTGATCTATTTCCGTAGGCTACTAACACCTAAAACCTTCGAATGCATCTAACTAAATACATGCCCTCGTAAACTATGAGTACACCTAAGAAGAATGGCTAAGATCTATTGGAATAGATAGAAGTATATGAGAAATAAAAAACAATTTCCAACCCAGTTAATTTGTATGCGTTAGGATTCGACAGTTTATTCAGCAAAAAGGTAATTGTTTTGATACCTAAAACTAATATGTAACCTCAAAAATACGAATAGGTGATTTATTATTGTGAAAGTTACACAAGGGTTCAACGTCAATCCGACAAAGGCAGCCAGCGTCAAGTAATTGTACCAAGAAAATGTGACTTTCCGGTTTGATCGGGCAGGCAGGATCATATTGTGAGTTTTGGGATAGTTATCGCATGCAATACGAATCTTGCACATGACAGGCCAGTTGGGCACGATTCAGTGTTTCTTCAAAATGACAGACAAAATATTTTAAAATCTATTTACTGGCTTTGGCAAGAACTTTTCATGCAATTGAACCGAGTTAATTTGTATGCGAATGTTTTTAGTAATTTCCCCCCCCCCCCCCCCAAAAAAAAAACACCACAAACATTCGATTCAAACAGCAAAAACAACACGTTTAGAAAGTTTGTATGGCAACGGCATCTATTGTCAAGATATAGTATAAAAAACTGTAATAACGAATTCTTTCTTAACCCTTTTGATACTGGTATCCTTGAACGAGGACATAAACTATACGGGTTAAAACGTAAGTCCCCACGCACGACGCATGCTTTGTGAGGGAGCCCCGGGGCCCCGAGCAAAGCGAGCTACAACAGCCCAGTGGTTAGAGTCCTCGTTTCCAAACCAAGAGAATGCAAACACGTTTTAATATACGAACTAGCTTGACGTCCCAACCGTGGTATAAAACACTTGTAGGTGAGAATCGAGCGGGTATCGATTTTTAACCCACGGCTGCGATTATTGGCCTAGCTGTCGTGTGCAAATGTCTCGGGCTTCGCCCTCGGCCCTTGCATACTCTAGCGAGGCCAATAATTGCACCCGTGGATTAAAAATCGATAACCGCTCGATTCTCACCTACAAGTGTTTTATACCACGGTTACTAAATGATTTGTTTGTGTCACTGGCTGTGACGTCTCGTTCTAAAGAACGGAAATAGTGCATCTTCTGTTGCGATGAACTTATTTTTATGTTGTTCCTTCTGGCTTTCTGGTAAACGAATCGATTCATTTAGGTTGATCAGAGTCGTGCTGGTCACGGTGGTTGAACGGATGATAGAGTTTAGCCTAACTTCATTAAGTAGGCGTTCGTATTAAATAAATTGGAAGGGGATCTGCTCGGAACGATAGATAGTGTAAGAGACTGCCAAACTCTTCAGAGTTGCCGTCGATCTTGCGACCGTCACTTTTGTGGCCAGATAGAAAATAGTTATTTTTGCGGCCAAATAGAATTGCTTACTCCCACTTTAGTTATACTCTCCGGCTTCTACTGCCTTTACCGCCACAAGAAAAGAAAAAAACAATACCCCTAACAAAGCTCGAATCCTGTGACGTCTGGAAGTAATGGAAAGAGATACGCGAATAGACATGTTAACAAGGTGTGAATCAAAATTATCTATATATGTGCAAGATGCTTAAGAGCTTTTTTCTTCGATTTGGCCTGATCAGGTACCAGTCATATACCGGTTCAACACGGAACCCATCCTTCAAATATTCTAGTATATTTTTACAAGTTTGCACGTATAGGTAATAATAGTAAGAAGTTCGTTGCATTCAAAAGCCTCGTTTAATCTTACTGCTTATGAATAATTGTGTTTAGGACCAACAAGTAACCAAACATTCGTCTCTGAAATTGGCCAAACAAAACGTGAAAAAAAGTTTTTTTTTAACTTGCGTGAAATCTCAATAATTTTTTTTTGCATTTAGGAATGTAAAGCAATACCAAGAATTAAATAAATAAATTTCGTCACTGAAATTGGCTAGGCAAATAAAACCACGTATAAAAGGTCCTATATGACAGTCCTAGCAAAATTTCCCCTCTCCATCATGAGATAACTTTAGTAGTTGAAAAGGATTTTAATTATACGGTTTCTTTTTCCAGCGACAAAATCTTGCTTAATCTCACAAGTTCTTTTTGCATTTAGGGAGTGTTCCAGTATGCCGTCATCACACAATTAGCAATTGCCTATACCCCCCCCCCCCCACCCTCGGTGGTCAATTGCCTACCCCCTCACTCCCCATATCAGGATACAACAATGCGGGAGAAAATAGTTTACTTACTAAACTTGAAATTAGAAAAGTCTGGGTGAGGTAAATTCTGCACTTGTAAACACGCCTAAATACACCTAAAAACATACGATACTCAAGCGAACAGCACATTTGTAACCTGGTGACATTTTCCGCACTAACACGAAAAAAAAAACAACCTCGCGTACGATGCTAGCCCCCTCCCCACCCCCATCCATGAATGAATGGTCCAAGCCGGACCCGTCAACTTTTCGTTCCGACGGTACGAAAATTAGCCTACTGACACCTTCTAAACACACCTAAAAACCTACGAGACTCAAGCGAATAGCGCATTTTATACGCTATATTTTATTTAAACTAATAAAGTAGAAAAAAATACGGTTTTACCTTGAACACAAATGTCGGTGACTGGGACTGGGTATATGGACGTCCTCGCGTACGTGAGACTTTCGCAGACAGGAAGTTTAAACCGAAAGTTTGAGTTCAGGAATTTAAGTCATAATTCACAAATAAAATTTTCAAATACATTTTTTTTAAATCTCAAATAACTAGACATGTTGGCTCGACGTCACACCTTAGCATTAAAACACATATCCGTGAAGTAGACCGGGTTATCCCGAAATAATTGATCGTCTGCTCGAAACGAACAGTCCAAAGATCTAGGGGTAGCAAAATCGACTCGCGCTGGCACGCTCGTTCGATTTCGCAACCCCTCGATCTTTGGACTGTTCCGTTTCTTGCAGACGATCAATTATTTCGGGATAACCCGGTATACTTCACGGATATCTATTACTTAATGCACGGTGATGACGTCACGCTAACACATCCCCATGCTAAAAGTGTAGTCGTTATATACGGTTAATGTGAAAACCTACACACGTCACAGTGGGTTAATTTTGATAACCCACACTTTTTGATAATCTAACACTTTTTACGGGCGTCTACACAACCCCTGCTCCACCATGTGACGTATGACCCTACTTTGCAAAATTACTGTACGCAACACAAATTCAACCAGCACACCTCATTGCTACTAGCATAAACAGGCACATTTACAACCTGCGACATTTTGCTTTCTAGCCTAACATGAAAAAAAAAAAAACCTCGCGTACTATGCTTGGCCCCCAACCACGGATTAATGGCCCAACCCGGCAACCTTTCGTTCCGACGGTACGAAAACTAGGATACTGGCACTTGTAAATACACCTAAAAACCTACGAGACTCAAGCGAATAGCGCATTTTACACACTCATCTTATTTAAACTATTAAAGTAGAAAAAAATACAGTTTTACCTTAAAACACAAACATCGGTATTACGGAACGCCTCTCCCCTTTGGTCGGCCTTCATACGCAGGAAGCTTCCAACCCCGTTTCCAACCCAGAACTTCCGTTAAGAAATTTACATAAATCGCATGTAAAATTCTTAAATTCTTGAAACAAGTCTTTAAAAAACTCGAATAAGACGATAAATTACCTTGACGTCACACCTTCGCACTAATTCACATATCCGCGAATCATAGGCGATCACAGGCGATTTAAAATTGTTCTTGAGCGCGAAACGGCTAGTCCAATATCTCGGGGCTGAAGGGAAAAACTTGCGCGCAATCGCGCTCGTGTTTCTCTCCACCCCCTCGATACCGGACTAGCCGAGCAATTATAACCGTTAAATCGCCTATGATTCACGGATATCTACTACTTAAATTTGTAATATATCGCCACATGTAGCAATTCTGAAAAATTTAGAATTTGTGAAGAAAGTATTAATTTTGTTTCATGTTACCAACTTATGTCACCAACTGGCCACCCCTACCCCTCATCATCAAGAGACGAACCCACCCCCCACTCCCCATTCTAGATAACGTAATACTTGCTCCATTAAGAACGTGAAATACAATAAATATTTGTCACTGAGACTGGCCTTTAAATATCTTTTTTCCCCCACATTTTAATATTTTTAAGGGTCAAGAATACCTTAAATGACATACAAAACCATACGACGAAACCGTTAAAAAACACGTGCATGACTATTTACTGGCCACAAGTAAAAATAGTAATTTTTTTGCTGCGTAATATATGATCGAACGAATCATTGAGTAGGAAAGTTTGTGTTATTTTTTATAAAAACTCCGTGTTGCGACATTGGCCTACCTTACGTACAGCGTGGAAGTCCACCTGCGAAAAAATACGCACACAAATGTCGCAATGGCAGATTAGTTTGACTTATGGCGCAATTAAGATCGTTCGGTGTTAAACTTCGTTTCACGTTTGTACGCAATTGGGTTGAAATTGTATATCTACGTCGCAGCCATCCATCGTGTGACGGCCACGCATCAATCAAACGTCAATCAAACTATCGCTCCTTATGGAGGCGTGGTCTTCCCTTAGACAATCCGAATCCGGTGGGGGGTGGGGGGTTGTTTACAGGCGTGTGTCGTCTGCTGCGAAGTGTTATTACACTGATTTTTTTTCGGAAACTATACCAGCGCTTTTATAGTAAACAACATGTGAATATCTCATTTCAGCATCTGAAGTTATACTGTCATCCGTTTTATGCAAAATACGGTTGCACACCGTTTTATATAAAAGATATATTCGGGATTCTTTGTGCCTATAGCCACAAATCGTAGTGGTATACATTCGTAAGCGCAATCAGGACAAATTTTCCTAACTTACCTCATTCCTGCTACAAACTGTGATGTCTTATGTCACAGCAAAAAAGTTTGAAGCCGGAAGCCTTTCCTTGCTTGAGTAAGACTCCTTGGTTAGGCTAATTGCTTTTTAGTTGCCTCAAGAGGTTTTTGGATTGACCTAATTTTCATATTCTGACGTTATAATTTTATTTTTCGGAACTCCTTTTGGGCTAACCGTTAAAAAAAAAAAGGTGGTCTTAAAACTTCGTTTGTCTTTCTATGTGTGACCATCTAGTACTTTATTTGCACAATAACTGCAGGATATCGAAGATTTCTTTGTTTGCTTTTTATTATAAAAAATGTGGACGGCAACGGGGTTCACGGGACGTTTTGTGCGTCAAAAAATTTCGTATTTATACAAATTGAAATTTGGTTGCTTTCACAGATTATTCGAAAGAATGCTTAAGGTTAAAAAGAAAGTATAGCTTTCTTGTTTATCGAACATTATTTTACGTTTTGATCAACTGTTCTGTCCCATTGAAATTGACTCCATGCGCTGCCCATATCATACCCTTGTAAAATAGTGCTATTTTAACTGCTTCACATCAATTTTGATAAGTTGCATACAATACTGAAAATAGGATTGTTGTTGTTGTTCTTTTTCTTCTTCCTGTGACATTTTTGTTGAGGTGTAGTTTCAGAAAAGAAAACCAACGGGAAACAACATTTTCTCTGTTTCCTTGTGCCAATCTTTATGGAACTATCTTGGGTTAGCGAGGAGTGGGGGGGGGGGGGGGGGGAGAGAAGCTGGGGGATTAGCAGTAAGGTGGTAGGTTCTTGGGCACGTAATTTTAAACAGCCTGATAATGATCATCATTAAGCGTTACCCACAATATTTTCGACAAATATGGTATGCATGTCGTACACTTTGTCGTGAAGTGGAGTGCGCCCCTTGTCGTGAAGTGGAGTGCGCCCCTTCACTCAGCCCGTTTTCTGGTTGCTCAACCACGACGAAAGAAACCTATACGTAAAGGCTCAACGTTAGAAATTCGACGCGTCGTTTAGTTAGCCACCGATTCTGCCACCAGTCGCGCTACTTACACCCCAAAAATGAACTGCTCTAACATGCGGACTGAACTGTGAAAGGTACGTGTGACACGCGATACGCGGATTTTAAACTTAAAACATTGCATTGACACCAAATTATTAAACTTTAACAACAATGGCTTTACGCTACGTACCTCTTTGTTCACTCGGCGACAAAACTTAGCCGCCGGAGGTTTAATTTCATGAAGTTCAAGCAGAACAACAACCAAGGTACGTGTGTATTGAACTGTATTATACAGTACAATACACACGTATACCTTGGTTGTTGTTCTACTATAATAGTACGCTGCGGCGTTTTCAATTCTCATTAAAAATGTGTTAAACGATCAATTACGTAGCAGTAAATCATCCGAAGACTTCAAGAATAGACATCATTACCGTAAAATAATGTTCGTTTAGCGCTGCAACACCGGTAAATCTAATAAGGAGAAAAAATCACGTTTTTCTGCATCCCGCTAACACTAATCAATGCTACGATTGGGGTTCTTCGTACTTTCAGTTCAGTGCAACGCTAGGACGACGCGTCTAGCATGCTACGTGAAACCGAGTGTTAAGCCTTTACGTATTGGTAGCCTTGCCACGACATACCACGAGTGTTGCACTGCTCCTACCCCCTCCCCTCCGGCAAACGAGGGTATAAACCGCAAGCCAGAAAGGGTTAATGCACTGTTTGGCAGTGAACACTTCGTATTCTGAGCTGTCATGATCCAAACCTTGGTTGTGGCGTCCCACTTTCAAGTCTGGAGAACTTCCACTAATTGTGACAGACTTTTTTGGGGGCCCGTTGGCGTTTTACCTCGGAATCTACAGCAAATCGAATTTTTTAGCAGCGGTTTTCACTAGTGTTTTTTTATACAATGAAAAGGAAAGAACACTTTTCATATTTTTTTAAAGTATGCGTGACGATTACTAAGGGAAAGTTAGTACTTCTCCAACCACCCAGTCAATTGTAATTCAGCGAAAAGTAAACTCAATGGCAACGTACCATTTGAAGAGAGCAGTTCGCCGGCACGGCCTCAGAGATATATAGTAGGCGCTTTGTAACTGTTTTCATGAAAGTTAAAGACTGTTTGCTCTGCTTATTTTCTCAGTAGTCAGGTAAGGGATTGCCATGGAGACGGCCACGATGTTCTTCATTGGATCCTATTGGTGAGTCTTTGATCATTTGTTTGGACATGTACAGCCAAACGAACAAACAAACACAGTTTAGAATATAGTGTATCAATACCACGCTAGACGAATTAGAAGACATTTTATTGTACAAAGTCACGAAGTGACTTGAGAGGAAAATGGAGAGGAAAATGAGAGGAAAACTTGAGAGAAAATGGAAATGTAAAGCCGAAAGAGTTATTCCAAAGAAAAATAGACCATATTATTATTTTAACTTATTTTCTTACTGAACCTTTTGTAAAAATTATATCTAGACATGATTTGATAAGTTATATTCTTCTCTTGTCGGCGTAGAGATGTTTTGTACAAATCCTAAGGAAGTTAACAAATTTTCGAATTTTTCAATATCATATTTTTCATTTTTGTCTCTTCTTTTCTTTCCATAAATTGAAATTGAAATCTTCTATTAAAATTTTATTTACATTAAAGTTATTTGCGTCTTTCATTAAGAGTTTTTTTCAGATTAGCCATAAGTTTTTGTCGACTTGATGATGGCATTCTATACATTGCAATAAAGTTGTAAACTTTGTCTCGGTGAGTAAACTTTATGTCTAAGCCATTATTACTATCACATGAAATGTTTTCACTAGTGATATCATGGAATTTATTCTTTTTTAAGAATACCATTACTCCACCCCCTCTCTGTTCTTTTCTACATGAACTGTATTGTTCATATTCATTTAGGGCATAATTTGCTAATTCCTCATTTTTAATATTCATTTCTGTAAGGACCAGGTAATCCCAGTTTATTCCGCTATTTTCACTTTCAATTTGGAAGACATCCCTATTAAGTCTACAACTTCTTATGTTTACGTGGAGACCCAGTATACCACAATTATAACCAAAATATGTTGATTTTTCCTTCCGTTCTGAGAAGCAGTTAACTGTGGCATTTTCCATATATTCTTCCTCAATAATAATATATGTAATAGATATCCGTGAAGTAGACCGAGTTATCCCGAAATAATTGCTCGTCTGCAAGAAACGGAACAGTCCAAAGATCGAGGGGTTGCGAAATCGCACGGTGCGCTAGCGCGAGTTCGATTTTGCTACCCCTAGATCTTTGGACTGTTCCGTTTCGAGCAGACGAGCAATTATTTCGGGTAACCCGGTCTTTTTCATGGATATGTGTTTTAATGCTAAGGTGTGACGTCGAGCCAACATGTCTAGTTATTTGAGATTAAAAAAAAATGTATTTGAAAATTTTATTTGTGAATTATGACGTAAATTCCTGAGCTCAAACTTCCGGTTTAAACTTCCTGTCTGCGAAAGTCTCACGTACGCGAGGACGTCCATATATCCAGTCCCAGTCACCGACATTTGTGTTTAAGGTAAAACCGTATTTTTTCTACTTTATTAGTTTAAATAAGATATAGCGTATAAAATGCGCTATTCGCTTGAGTCTCGTAGGTTTGTAAGTGTGTTTAGAAGGTGTCAGTAGGCTAGTTTTCGTGCCGTCGGAACGAAAGGTTGTCGGGGGGTTCGGCTTGGACTATTATTCATTCATGGATGGTGGTGGGGAGGGGGCCAGCATCGTACGCGAGGTTTTTATTTCGTGTTAGTGCGTAAAATGTCGCCAGGTTATAAATGTGCTGTTCGCTTGAGTATCGTATGTTTTTAGGTGTATTTAGGTGTGTTTACAAGTGTCGGTCGCCTAGTTTTACTACTGTCGGAGTGAAAGGTTGGAGGATTGGACCATTCCTGCACGGGTGGGGTCCTAGCATAGTAGCCTACGCGAGGTTGTTTTTTTTTTCGTGTTAGTACGATAAATGTCGCAGGTTGCAAATGTGCTTATTTATGTTGGTTGAATTTGTTTTGTGTAAGGTAGTTTTGCAAAGTATGTCACGTGGTAGAGCAGTGGTTGTGTGGAGCGCGGAAAAAGTGTTAGATTATCAAAAAAAAAGTGTGAATTATCGAAAAAGTGTGGGTTATCAAAATTAACCCACGGTCACGTGTGTGGGTTTTCAGATTAACCGTATATAATGGCTACACTTTTAGCATTGGGATATGTTTGCGTGACGTCACCGCCGTGCATTAAATAATAATAATACGGTTTATTTTCAATTACAATATTATTACATACTGTAGCTTTTTGACGCGCACCCAGCGTTAGCCATGGCGCCAGAAGGAGAGAGGGTCAATTTTGCTAGGTAAATCCTATCGCAAAATCCTAGGTTCTTTTACATGCCACAATCGACATGAGCACGAGACATCACAGGGCCCTTCTCTGCCCGAAAATGCCAAGGGTGGCTGAGGCCGGATTCGAACCCGGCACCTCTGGCACAGGAGATGGTCATGCTAACCATCAGGCCACCTTGCCCCACTATTATTACATACTGTAATGCTCGAAGTCATTAAAAATGACTTGTGTGAGAACCACGTATATGTTACATTTATAAATTTTACATTTTTAAGCTAACTAAGCCTAATTACATACATCACCCATTTCTACCACAGTAGCTGATGTTATATACTAAACAATTATACAAATCATATCAATTTTTATCTTATCTAAAAAATAAACACACAAAAAAAAAAAAATAATAATAATAATAATAATAATTTTATTTGCATCACAAATGCTCGAAGCTTGAATTAGCTTGTTTGAGCAGCAAATACAAACGTTACATTTCAATAAATAACATAAAACATAAAAATCTACATACGATCTAAAACTTTCAAATAGCCTACTTTCCTTTCAATTTAACAAATAAATTTTAAAAGAAATACCATAAATAACATACATTAAATCAACAGCCCGTTTTTTTATTTAATATTTTCATGGTAAAGTTTTATTTTCTATTTAATTATTTGCAAAAAAAAAAAATTTCTTTTAACTCTGGTTTAAGTTTACAAATGCTGTTTTGTTGTAATAATTCTTGTGGAATGTTATTAAAAATCTCTGGTATATAATAGCTTTTGTTTCTTTTTCCGTATTTATTATTCCATCGTGGTAAATTATATCTAATTGTATTTTTTCTTAATCTTTGTTGTTTTTCAATATTAAGGTTTTTATGTTTATTGCAAAAATAATTTTTTGTAATTATGATTTGATCTCTTAATTTTATTATCGGATATATTATAAATATATCTATAGTTTTTGATTTATTTTTGCTAGTTTCGTTTCCAAAAAGAACTTTTATTATTTTATTTTGTATCTTTTGCAATCTATTTATAATATAGTTTGAGGCCAGTCCATATACTTCAATTCCATATCTAAGTTGGCTTTCAATCCATGCATAATATAGTATTTGTTTATTTTTTTCCTGTAAAACATCTTTTATTAAGTATATTCTCGAAAGTAATAATCTAAGTTTTTGAATAAGTGTTTTTATACGTGTAATTTGAAATTCCAATTTTTATCTAAATATATACCTAAATATTTCGCTTGGTTTTTGCAAGTTAAAATTTTACAATAATAATAATAATATAATAATATTAATAATAATTGGCGGAGCGAGCGAAGCGTAGCCTATAACGGACACCAAATTGCAAAATGTTGGTTCGTTGGTCTGTTGGTCCGTTGGTCCGTTGGTCCGTTGGTTGCACATTTTTAGTCTGGGTGGAGCCCAAACGAAAGATCGGAGTGGAATGAAATTTAGTACAACGCTTGATACCCCAAACAGTGTTGCTGAGCCAAAATTTGACGTAAATCGAACAGTTATTACGGGAGAAATAACAACTTTTCGAATTTATTTCTAACACTCACCATTGTAAATTTGGAATCGTGAATAGTTAAGGAATTCCGACGACGCATACACCTTGCTGGTGGTACTCAAGTGAACTTAAAAAACACGGAAAATTAAATTTTTGTTTCTTCTTTCTAGCTGATAATCTTTTTCGACGTAATTCAATGAAATAATAACAATTGGCCCTTGCATTCAACCACTACAGGAAGAAACGCAAACACAAAATACAAAAGGATTCTGGTACGATACACCTTAGAATCATTTGAAAAAACGAATGCTTGGAGGGATTACCTTCAGCATGGCAACGAAACTGGTATTTACACTAGCAATGGAAATCCCGACTATGAAACCGAAATCGTCGTATCACGGCTTTACATATAAAACGAACAATATATCGCACGACGTATTTAAACACAGCACGAAACAACATGTCTGCATCTAATAGTTTAGGTTTAAATATTCCTCGTTGCCACGGCAACGCGTGGACTCGAAACCGTGGTGCATTAATGAATAGGCTTAATCTCAAACGCAGCTGCTACTTACGAAATAAAAATGAC
>JAHWFP010250124.1:0-38665 GCA_023313725.1 Lithobius niger
GGGGGGGGGGGGGATAACGGGGGGTAACTGCTTCCCCCAGACCCGAACATAACTTCACGAGGGTCCCTGTAAACCCGAGTGAAGCGAGCAAGCACAACCGAATTGTTACAGGGTTGGCGTATGAGCCAAGGGGATGGCGAGATCGAATTTCATTACCAACCTATGTACACCTGGCAATGGAAGGAATGTAGGCCGTGTTCCAGTCACGTATGAAGACTTGAAATTGGTGCATGCATTAAGTGGCAGCCTTAGCTAGTTCTAATTATATTGTGTCATGGTTGATAAAAGTTGGAAGAGTTCTATTATTGAAGTAAGCTGATATAATTGAAACTGTAGAGGAACCCAAAACCCTAACATCTTTGTTTGTTCTCTAACTTATTCTCTTCCGTTAACGTTTTGAAAGGTTTCGACAAATCTCTATTAAATTACGAACAT
The DNA here is from genome assembly GCA_023313725.1 of Lithobius niger. Classification (NCBI taxonomy): domain Eukaryota; kingdom Metazoa; phylum Arthropoda; class Chilopoda; order Lithobiomorpha; family Lithobiidae; genus Lithobius; species Lithobius niger. Next base: position 436 of record JAHWFP010250124.1, read on the forward strand.
TTTTTTTTATTTGCACGAAATTGTCAAGAAGTGTTTCACTGGCATCCCACCGCATTTCATGGCACGTGTAATTCTCATAACAACCTTTAACATTTAAAATATTCTTGCGAACAAGTAGTAATAAAACGGTCCTTTATCTTGTACTTCCTTATACAGTGACTAGACAACCACCTGTTGTGTGTCTACGTTAGAAACAATAATTAGTTTAGTACGGTCACTCTATTCGAACAAAAGATTTTTCTTTTTACCTTTGCTGATTTTTGTCGGTGGATGTAAGAAAAGTTGCTAAAGTGTATATATCTTGGTATAAAGCGTCCGTATGAGCTTGCGGGAGTTCAGCTCGTCAGGTTTTTTTTTAAAAAAACCCTATTTACTAAAAAGTGTTAATTTCAAACGATAACGCCCCCGTACTCACTGGAGTTAAGGAGTGGCATTAGGCCTGTTTCTGTGTTAGTAGAATAGTCGTGAGAAAACCGTAACTCCAACGAACTCGAAATTTGTTCTGGTCCTTTCAACCCGATTCCTTCGAAATGCCGATGAAATCGATTCTGGTTGCTATTTTTTAACAATCCCAAGGTGTCCTTGACCTTAAGAATACGGGCCCACGTTGAGATATTACACAAAGTTTCACTACAAAGACGCTTTACAAAGTTATAGCCTGGTATGTATTCTTTGCCCTATAAGGAACGTCTTGCTCGGCTCGAGTTGGATTCTCGGGAACCCCGTAGACTAAACGTGGATTTAATATCAACCTACAAAATTCTTCATCATCTTCTTACCGGTCGAGGTTCCTTTCTTCGAACTTCAAACTTTTACTAAGACTAGAACCTCAAACCTCAAACTTGTTCGTCAGTGTTGTCGTCTCGAAACCAGAAAATATTTTTTCTCATGTCGTGTTGTGCCAGTTTGGAATGCCCTTCCCAAGGTGGTTGTCTCTGCCATGTCAGAGGAGGGATTTAAACGTGGGTTGAACAAGGCTAATCTTCGCCAGCATTTTTTGCGGCCTATGTACTTTAACCACTAATGGGTTTAGATTTTACAGCATGCTTTGTGTTTTTTTTTTAATGATGTTATTTACCGGTAGGCTGTCTTGCTGACCTTTCAGATCAGAAAATTGTATTTTATTATTATTATTTTCCAGTTTTTTCCCTCGTACGAGACGTTTTGCTAAATTCACTCGAATGAACGTAAATGTTGCAAAAGCTATATACGCGCAGGATGCTCGAAAATAGGGAGAGGGTATGTCCTTTTAACTTTATTGAAAAAGTCGGGACGCTCAGTTCAGCGTAATAGTACTAGCGGCTACAAAAACACAAACGTAACAAATAATTTAACGAAGTTATTATTTATTTATTTAATTATTTATTTTGTTTAATTGTATCTCAAAGTCTCAAAGAGAAACTTATGTGGGTTACATTTGAATAACGGAAAATGCATAGCTAATTACCATCAACAGAGAAGTAATTACTTCCAAACAGGCAAATTACAAACCTACATCTTTAACTGGAAAATATACGTGTACGCGGGAAAATAAAGATTTAAAATATCTTGATGGAAAAATATGCATCTTAACATATCTGGGGGAAAAAAGTACAGCTAAGAAGACAAATTATCTTAACTAACACAGCATGATACGTTTGGTAAATAACATTATATTGTCACATTTAAATTGATCATTGACATGGTTTCCTTGAACCAATTTTATAAATTTATAAAGACTTCATTTTACAACAAACGAAGCGAAATAAGTTAGCCGCAAATTACTTGCAAATTACTTGCTTAGAAAGTATTAAGAACTAGAAGACAAATATACAAAATCATAGAAGATAACAAAAACTTTTTACCATTGTTAGTATCTCCGTGAATTATTTTAAGAAAGCTATTTTTTTTAATACCATACTAAGAATGGCCTTTGCAACGACGTCCATTTTAAACCGGCATTACCGAATGCTAGATTATAATAAACTAACTAGAGGAAGCCCGTGCTACGCACGGCTGATCATCAATGCACCGTTTGCAACAGTGGTACGGTTTGGTTGCTCATTTGTATGTCTATGTTTCACCGAATAAAGTTTCTTCAGTGCAAATTTTGTGCACACCGAATACTATATTAAAATAAACTAATTGTCACCGAAAATTGAATTTTTACAATGTTACAAAAATGTGACTGGACTGCAAAGGGTTTGGAGGCCAAACGCTGGACATGGCGCTGTCACATATCGTTTTTCGTGGTATCATCGTATGACGTCAGAGGAACCATCTAATCGTCACTTAACCCGTTACTGATGGCAAGAAATGTGATTAAAAGAAAACTGGACCCTCGCGTGACGTCAGTAGACCGGTCAGTCTTGCTCACACCGCCCCTTGAATGACCTTCCGCTAAGTCCAAAGGTGGTAGTTTTTTTTTTATTATTACTATTTTTAGCAACAATGGGCAATAATCAATGTTTTTTAAAATTCAGTTATAGTATAGGCACGAGACTTGAGATCTGTATTTGCACTGAAAAGAGCAGAAGAAAAAAGAACAGGTGTTTAATAAAAAAATTAAAGGTACATCCTCCCGGTTGGCTTTCCCGTATGGCTCAGTTCTGCAACATTACTTCAGACGCGTCGAAGTGTTGCAAAGGCATTAGTTTTCTTACTTTTTCCCTCGTGAGGAACGGTTTTGCTACATCCAGTTTAACCTATGTAAATGTTGCCAAAGTTATTTCGCGCAGGATGCTCAAATATAGTGAGAAGGTATGCCCTTTTAACATAGAGAAAAAACGAATCAAAGCAAGTTAGTAAAGATGTTCCATCCATTCCTTTTAAAGCAACCTTATTTTACATTTCATTTTTACTTCATTACAAATTATTAATTTTTTAAGTCTGCACGGTATAGAATTAAAAATTGTTGGAATGTATTAACGCTTTAGTTTTTTTTGCCAGAGTCATTTCTCCAGGGTTGAATTCCGTGTCGTATTATTAGGTTGTTCACTTGTTTCTAAACTAGAGGGAAGTGAGAAAAACGGTTTCGTAACTCGAGGCGACTGATCCAAACTCCTCCGACTTGACGTAGGCGTGACGTCGTGGACCTGAGATGTTGCTGAGGCAAGTGAGGCAGGTTTTTTCTCGCTCACTTTCTGATCACTTACTGATCCAACATGGCTGCCATCACCAGTAGTTGATGAGATTACAGTATTTCTAAACTGTAGGAAGTGAGATATGGAAAAATGTCTAAATTTAGAGACTAAATCCAATTAAACAGAGATTAATAAGCATATGTATTATGTTCTTACTAACATTTCTCTCGCTGAAAATAGATGTGGCAGCCATTATTGCTAATTTTTCTAGTGTTGAAAACGACAAGTAGGAAAGTGCTGTTTCTAAACTGATCGGTTTTGATGACGTTGTGGGGCATCGCTTAGAGGAATCCATCTCACTCTTCCCTCTAGTTTAGAAACGCAGCCGTTTGTATTATTTGTAAAATTCTCCATATTTGTAATCTTTACTGAAATAAATATTTACAATGACTGTGAAATCTTAGATTTTTTACGTTTAAGGTTTTGTGCTCCCTTGTAAATCGTTTCAGCAGACGTTTTTGAAAAAATAATTTTAGAATTTTATTCTGCGTTCTTTGCAATATTTTTAGCAGTTAGTCTGCTGCGAAACCGTAAATTTTAATACCGTATCGAAGGTTACTAATTGCGACCAAGAATCAAGGAGTATTTTTTTTTGTGTGACGTGCAAGTACAGCCGAGTGGTTAGCATCGTCGTCACCAGACCAAGAGAATGCCGGTTCGAATCCCGCAAACGACACAACGGGACTTAAGAAAAATAGTTCCCTGGTTAATTCATGCAGTAGAGGGTTAAAAAAACGATTTAAATTAAAATAATCACGTAATGATCACGATGTTCATCCATACTGATTCGATTTTTCCCCGCATGAATTGGTATTCGGCGATGGCAATTGATGAATTATAAAAGAAATTGCTTCTAGTCTTTAATCTAATCATGTCTTCTGCTAATGACCTGTCCACCCCCCCCCCCCTCCCCGGCTTAATTCAACGACTCATCAATGTTTCCTCATTTGCACTTCAATGAATATCATTAACTGACGCCTTTCATTAACAAGGTTAAGTGCGCGTCACATTAACGAAGACGCTTTTAAAGTGTGTTTTTTTTTTCTGTTCACTTCTCTGAAATTTTATTTAGATGGAATAAGAAATTTTGTTGGGAGCCTTACGTGCTCCAAAACAAACTGCTTGTTGAAACGGCTGAATTTTGAAAATTACTACATATTTTAAAAGGAGAAAAAAGTCTATTAAAGGTAGGTGGATCCGGGAAACCTCTAATCATCGCAATGGGCCGAGACAAGGACCAGAATAGATCCAATAGCAGCTGCAGAAGCTGGAAAAGCTTGTCGCTCACTACTCCGTCCCGTTCCGTCACGTAACGTCACGTCACGGGCCATCAAATTTCTGTTTGGATTAAAAGCATGGAAATTAGAAAAGCCGCGTATACTGCTCCGTTCCGTTCCGTGACGATCCGTTGGCTGACGGACGGGATTGTTGAAGCAGAATCCTTTCAGTCAAAAATTGATGGCCTCGCAGAAGTGTATGCACCTACCTTCAGTCGACGGCCGTCGTAGTCCATCACGCGCCTGCGCACAACGCCTTTCCTCTACTAAATAGAGATGCGAACCTATCTCAGTTACCTTCTGGACTTAAATGTCACCATGCCCGCGCATAAAGAATCAATGCTTAGTTTACTACGACTTTATATTCAGTTACCTGCTTAAGATCACTGCAAGAATTTCTGTGACCTACCTCGGAAATGTCGTGTTTGTCAGTTTGGGCGCGATAAAGCTCAGCCGGAGCTGACTGAAACGATTAGCGACGGAAGCAATGTGCACTTCACCACCCGTTGTCATCAGTCGGAATTGATCGGGACGGAGTAGTGGGCGTCAAGCTTTAGTCTCTCACACTACCCTACGTTCGGTGCAGACTGGCGGGGATTTTGCCGGGTCCCCTTTCCAGCCATCAACCAGATCAGTTTCTTCGGACACTAGGCTAAGTGCTACCACTACTCAGGCACCAAGACCAAGAGCGAAACATACACAAGTAATAATGTAGCATAAGCCACCATTTTCATTTACGTGTCATTAAGTGACGTGATCCGGTCTCGAATCATCTAACAAGAGACCAATACCGTACCGCCATACCCATACGGCCACTCGCCCGCAGCTATGGTTGACGAGGGACCACATCGGTATAATCAAGAATTTATGGGGTTGCGGAGTAGAATTTGTAACTCTAAACGGTCCCTACTGAAACGTGTTACATTCATTATTATTAGTTCCGTTCGAGTTTTCAGAGGGCGCCAAGCGTTCCATCTGGTAATTTTTGCCCATTTTTCACTCCAGATCGAAAGTAAACTAAATTACAACGAAGCAAAACTAAATAATAATTAAATGCAAGCTAGTTTCGTTTAATTTAGTTTAATTTTAGGCTAAAAAATGAGTAGAAATTCCCACATAAAACTCATGGCGCTCTCTATAAACTTAGACGGAACTAATAGGAATGAATCTAAGACGTTTCAGAAGGCTTTCAGTCAAAAATTCTTGGTATTATTGGTATGGTGGTGATCGGTTCGAATCCTGTCACGTTACCGGAATGAAAGTTTAAGTTCGTAAAACTGACCTAGTGTACCACATTATTTCTTGTTTATTTTTTAGCATTATTTACAGCGATATGTTTAGATGTAAAGAAATATTCTAACTAACGAAGGCGTAATAAAAGCCTACTATAAAACGTCCCGGAATACCAGTTAGATAAAAATGTACAGAATAAAAATAAGTTTGTGATTGGTATGCAAGCAGGATCACTACAAAGAAAATAAATATGAATGTTTACCAGACTTGTTTATCGTAGGGTTAAATGTTAGCGGGAAATTACACCGACTGTTGATCTGTCACTCAGCCTTATTGACGCGGTCAATAACACAGGAACGTTGGCCTTTAAAAGCTTGATGCACTAACTGAGAGCCACAAAGCTGGTAGAATACTTCAAAATGGCGCTCACGAAATAGATACGGATGCAAACTATTTACGTTGCCTTTTGGACTTAAATGTCAGAAGCTGGATGAGCAGGGAATTGAACTCAAGACCTTCGAAACCAAAGTCCGAAGTCCAACCGATAAGCTATACTGACATGGCATTTAAAGGAAAAGTTCCATACGCAAAATTTAACACGATCACATATACATATAAAAATACACTTTCTAATTGTCACTGGAGGGACGCTTGTTTACGCGCTATATAGCACGTCAAACCGGATGGAACGCACAATAAAGCGTGGAATTAGGGATAAATATGACGGAAAACCAAATGGACTTCGGCATTTGGTTTCAAACTGTGTTGGTTCAAATCCCCGCCCAGGCAGTCTGATATTTAAGTCCAAAAACGCAACGTAAATACGTTAGCATCCGTATTTATGCAACAGTTCTCGAGCCCATTTGGCTTTCCGTCCTTTTTATCACTTTAGCTCTGCCGAGAATGATCAACACTGAAAGTTTAGGGGCTAGCGGAATGTTGTTTCTTAAGTAGCAAAATATTTATCTCATTGTCGTGAATTGTTGATACGGCCACAGACATTAAAGAACAATGAGCTACTGTCAAAATTACGATACGCATCGGATACATTGTACAACTTAATGATTCGAGGTGCGATATGGTAACCTTATTTTTAAGACAAATCCACTTTATGGGACAAATTCACTACAAATTTCATTGCAAATGGGCGAACCCTAATGGGTGCAAAGGGTACACTTGCCCAATATAAACTGGATATCTTGCAAAATGAGGCCTCAGTATCAACATGGAACGTTCAATATATAGCGTTCTTGCCTTATTATCTTTAATTCATGATACGCAGTATATACCTTAACTTAAAAACAATCCAAGCAAAATAATTTCAGAAAATAAGGATTTATTTTTTTTTTAAATCATCATTGCGCAAAAAAAAAAAAAAAAAAAAACTGTATTAATACGTTGGAACGGCAAAATTGACCATAGATTCTGCTTGGACGAATAGTTTCGTCATCTATGATGAGAACGTATCTCTTAGATTCGAGCGATGTGATGCGGTACTTACTATATTAACGTTTTAATTACGTCCTGGCCGTCGTATTTTCCCCGTATTCTCAACTTATATCAAATGAAAATAAAGAAAAGTAACATTAAAAATATTTTAACAATTTAAAAAAGCGTAGGACGCCAGGGCGCCTATTCTCAAGGGCGCATCTGCCTTTGGCACGTGGCCCAGTCCGACCCTGTTCCTGATTTAGGTCACTTTTCGACTTGGGACTAAGCGTACACTCTTATGGTTGAAAGAACTGAAAACAAATTACCAGTTCTTCGTAGAGTAATTTTACTGAAATTTTTAGCAGTGCCTGTTGCCATGGTGACGACAAACTCAACATGACGGTGTAGCTTACAGATCATTTTTAAGATTGTAACTAGCCGAGTCGCCGCTGACACTCGCTCATTTGGCAACGTCTCGCTTCGCTCAAGGGGATGCATTCTTGGCATTCGTATGCGAATACGCAGAACTCCCGCGGTCCCCCCCCCCCCCCCGAAAAAATAATAAACAAAATTAAGTAATTTATTGTTCACAGACTTTTTCGGCTTGTACTTCCGTAGTAACGCACATCTATCTTACATGAAATTCAGTTGTTTAACACTGAATGAGCGCTAACTTTTTTTTGCGTCCTCCCCCAAAAAAAGCCCCTCCCCCTCGAAAGACTAAAAAATATCCAGACATTCCTCCTTCAATTACCTCCGCATCCCCCCCCCCCCCCCACCCCAAGACGTAAATAAGGACCGACCCGAAGTAGATTTTTTTTTTCCAAGATCAGTGGCTCAATTTTCTGGTCGGGTATTCTCATATTTGATACATGAGCCTGTTGTGGAAGTAGATGCCTGTTGTTGTATTGAACCCAGCTAATCTGTAACATTCCCTTAAGAAAAAATAATAATTCCTGAATAAATAAAACGCAATTTACTGAGTTCGGGACACTTTACCTCAGTTTGAAATCGGGACAACAGACGACTGAAATTACTATTACAAAAAAAAAAAAATTCCGTTCTGCTTGCCTTGCCAACAAACTTGCTCGAATAATAGAACGGCGTAAATTAAACTTACCAAATCGAGATGTTCCTAATCCACTTCCGTAGGATCTGGAGAGTGAAAGTGACCAAGGTCACTATTTTTTTTTCTCGGCCGCCCAGTTTTGTTTTCATTTCGTGACCTACTAAGAAGAAGTGGAGACAAGCAGTTCCTGTCCCTCCGTAACAATTAATCAGCACCTTGTCTAAGTAGCGGTCACTGAAAGCGTGCCTGACTCTTGTAACTCGATGGTTAACGCGGTTAGGTGTACTGAAGACAGGAAAACTGATCGTAATGATAAAAATAATGAGAGGATATTCAAGCCTGCAGTGAAATAATGATAAACCGAGTCTCCCATTGTTATGTGACGATTAATTTGTGATGATGAAGATAAGGAAGAAGAAACTCCTAAGGAACCGGTCGTTATTTATCTCCTGTTTGGTGGTGAGGGAAGGGTTACGTCCCGTTTCGCCAAAAAGAAAGCAGATTAAAAGCTTTTGCCTAAAGGGCCAATCCCGTTTCGCCAAACCTCGTTACGCCAAATACCGTTCACGAAATTTTTGGCACACGAAATTTAAATCATGATTCCTGTGTAATGGTCAGACATTTATCGCCAAACACGCGTTTTGCAGAATCCGGTTTTGCAGAATAATTTTTTTTTCAAATTACTTGCCTCGCTCGCGCTGCCGTGCTCGCTGCAGCTAACCACATAAAATCAAAAAACCGCAACTAATCACAAATTCCTTCCAATTAGGCATGCATCTTTAACGTCTGCAATTTTAAATTTTTGAGGAATATTTTGATTCCCTGAAACGGGATTCTGTAAAACGGGAATTCCCTTTTGGGAAACTATTCTTAAAAGAGAACCTTGGCATTGACCTATACTTTGTTCCACATTATGTTTTCAGAAAACTGACTGTATGACGCCACGTTTTCTTCCACTACGAGAGCAAAAAATCCGCAAACATCCCATTCGTAAACTCTAACAGTAACTTTGCAGAGTCTCCAAGTGTGATATCCACATGTTTTTGCACTCTTAGTGCAAGGAAACCAGTCGTCGTCCAGTCAGTTTTCTGAAAGCATAATGTGGAACAAACTATAGTGACGCCCAATTCTAAAACAATTCTAAACAATATTTTTAAAGTACACGTTTTTCCGTCTGTATTGCTACTTTACAAAACGTAAATAATCAATTGATCTTATTATACAACTGCTAGTTGCCTTTTAAATCCCCATTACATAGAAATAAGGTGTACCGTACCTAAAATTGTGTCATATTAGTTTTGGCGTAACGGGATTTGGCGAAATGCGATTTGGCGAAACAGGAGTCACCCATTGGGGGGTATCAAGGATTTTTTTGGACCCATTAAGGATGGGGAAGAGGTATCACACAAAAAACCACTGACGAACTGGAGGATGAGGAGGAAAAAGTCATTTTTGGACCTAAAAAATAACACTTTCGGCAGTCAGAATTTCTATAAAGGGGCCATTCAAAAACCACGTGGTCGGCCAGGGGGGGGGGGGGGGGGTCGGCTTTTGCCACATTTAACCACAATGGGGGAGGGAGGGGGTGCAAGTAAATCACGTGGCTATTGCATTGAAGGGAAAGTCCTTTTTTCCAATGAATTGATGATCTACCGTACAAGAGTCCCTACGTATAGATCTCACACAGCCTTATATTATTCTTATATTGTTCCTATATCGACCTTAACGTCTCAGCCCCAGTCTTGCATAGTGGTGAAAGATACCGCGGCTTGTCTTAGAAATCTTCACCGTCGTAAGATTGCGTTTCCCTCACTCGTATACTAAATTCATTTAAAATTCATTTTGCGGCTAAAATGTCGAATGCTTCACTGGGACAATTCAATGCAGTGATGGCCTACGTAATTAGGTTACAATTTTCTACTTTCCGTCTCAATTGCAAACCTCGGATGAAGTATAGTCTAGCGGCCGTTGCAGATGGTCAAAAAAATTGGTAAAAATATTTCAGACGATGAATCAAACAGCTGCAGCGTTTATTAAAAGCGAAAGTGGAGTACGGGGGTACTTTGTTGGCTTTCTCATGTCGAACACTATCAATTCACCAAATTTGGTACAGTACAATAACATAAATGTTGTATGAAGTAGTACCGGATTTGTCGAAAACACATTAAGATGTAATTTTTATTTAAGTACGTGGAGGGGCCACGTGTTTTTTTTTTTTTTTTTTTTGGGGGCGGGGCGGGTCTGGCCACAGATCCCCCCACCGGGAAGGGGGGAGGAGGGGGCAAAAATGGCTTAAAAATGGCCACGTGGTTTTTGAATGGTCCTTAAAGCCGCAGCTTCTGGGGGCTCATTATGTAAGTTTTTATAAGTGTCATCCGGTGAATAGTTCTTTAGCACCATGCTTGCTAAAAAGGTTTATGCACATCCATGGGGTGTTTTTAATGTCTCGCTTGTTGATGTTGTGAAGGGCATGGACTTCCCTTAGGAGTTCCATTACACATCCCTTAACATCAGAAGTTATAACTAAATACCGATGCAAACCTATTTACGTTGTCTTTTGGACGTATACGTCAGACTGCGTGGGCGGGGAATGAACCCAGGACCTTTGAAACCAAAGGCCAAGGTCCTACCGCTAAGCCAGATTGACACGGCCGTAAGTACGTGACAAAGGTCCCGTAAGTAGTTGGTTTCAAAGGTCCTGGGTTCGATTCCCCGCTCAGGCAGTCTGACATATAAGTCCAAAAGGCAACGTAAATAGGTTTGCATCTGTATTTAGTTATTTCTTGTGAGCCTTTGGCTTCCCCGTCTTTAACCATTATTTCACGTTTAAGTGTTCCATTCGTTTCACTTGGAGGATGGCGCGGCAAATAAGCGTCCCTCCAGTGGCGATTGGAAAGTGTTTGTTTATCTGTATGTATGCACGTGTTAAATGCTGCCTATGGACGTTTACTTTAAAAAAAAAAAGAATAAAAATAGGCCGTGTCAGTCTGGCTCAGCAGTAGGACCTTGGCCTTTGGTTTCAAAGGTCTTGGGTTCGATTCCCCGCTCAGGCAGTCTGATATATGAGTCCAAAAGGCAACGTAAATAGGTTAGCATCTGTATTTAGTTATTTCTTGTGAGCCTTTGGCTTCCCCGTCTTTATCAAAAGTTATTTTACCGTCGAGAGTAATTTTTTTTACTGGGGGGGGGGGGGGGAGGGCACTTCTTCCTCCTGCACCCTCCTCCTTCCTACCATTACCCTTTATTTACGCCACTGGCGTGAATGGTGTCGATCGCAAATTAAATTCCTTCTTCGTGAGACTATTGTAGCGGTCATACCAACTGTTGATTTGCTAAGTTTGATCATGGTTTGATTTGTTTAACATAATCTGCACAGCTGGGAATTATACACAGGCCTGGAATTCTAATGAAGCTCGTTTGATTATGGTGTGAAAAGTTCAGAAACCAAGGGAAAAATTATCTTCAGTACCGAAATCTTCATCTCCTTGTTCTTAATTAAGTTCAACGATTGCACAGTGACGCGGCTTTCCATCTACTTTGGATAATGCTACTGTTGTGAGTGAAAAACTTTGTACGGAAGAATTTAAATTTTTGTCTACAGAAAAAAAATGGAATTTCAGTGTATATAAATTTTAAAATGAGTAGAAAAATATAATTTGAATGTTAACATATACAACATATGTACAAAGCCTTGCGCAAGCTGATAAATAGATCTTTTTTTGCGTTTTTAACAGAGTTATAGTTATTTTAAACGAAGTAGACAGTTGTATATTAATTGTTACTTATTTGGTTTACTATTGAAAAAAAAACCATAAAGGTTATTTTAAAAGTATTTACTTATAATAACATAACAAAAGAGCACATATTAACATTCTAAGAATAAAATTGATTTAGTGATAAAAGTAATAACTACCCTTGTTGTTGAAACGTCTTACTTTCAAAACGTTGTACTCTTGTGGTTGTTCAAACGAATTTACTTTCAAAACGTTTTGCTCTAGTTGAAAGGTCTTACTTTTAAAATGTGTTACTCCTGTTATTGTTGAAACGTTTTGTTTCAAAACTTTTTACTCTTGCAGTTGTTCAAACGTTTTACTGTCAAAACGTTTTATTATTGTTGTTGTTTTCAGAACGTTTTACCCATGTTGAACATTTTACTTTCAAAACGTTTTACTTTCAATGCATTTTTGAAAATCTCGATACAAGTTAGCATGGCGTAATTTCTCCATTTTACCAATTCCGTTATTGCATTTAACCATTAGCTGGCTTGACGAAAATTTTGTAACTGTAGCAGAGGATCCCACAAACAAGATCTCGACATAGCACACAATTTCCATCGCTCTCACTCCGCTTCAGCCTCTGAAGCAACAATTTTGTTTTTTGGTTTCAGGGGACTCTTAATCCCCTGTTTTGTACGAAACTGTTCTTGCAAATCGTAGTCATGCCAATCATTATTCATATTTACATGGCCTAGCAACAGGGTAAATGTTTTCTTACATCAGGACACGTTTATTTTTGCAATGTGGCTGAGCGGTTAGAGAGCTCAGCCTGGTTGCTGGAGGTTTGCGGATATGGTCGAACCCCTAGAAAGGGGACCTTGGCAAAGTTCCCGCCAGGACTGCCAGCCAGGGTAGCGTGAGAAGCTGCCATTCTCCTTCAGCAGCTATGGGAACTTTATTCTGGGCAGTTCTGGACAATCTGTCGGCCCCTACGATGGGCGGAGGTTTCCCGGTTCAAATCCTTGAGTTTGCCCCTTCCTTTACCAGATATTTCTTCTCTCAAAAAAGATTGGTAATGTTCAAAATTGAGCCGGTCAGCCACACAAGCATTAAATTGCTTCGGTTGACTTAAGGCTCAAAGAAATTAATTAAGATAAAAGAAAAGTTTTTTTTTTTGCGATTTTCTGTCCCTCCGAAAAATAGTTTTCTTCCCAATTTACAAGACTAGCTCACGATTCGTAATACGAAATGATGCTCATTTTAAGTCACTCTACAGACAAATTCGTTATCACTACACTAACCGAAGTAGTAGCATTTTTCGTCCACGGACAATTCATTTCCAAGACTTTTCGTCCCCCCCAAAATGCACGCTGACAGACTCCCGTTAGATGAATTCAGCATTAGATTTCTTCCATAATAGTAGGGTCTATGTCCAAATCAGCCATAGTCTGCTTTAGTAATTTCCTTCAGCTCCGGAAATGTCTACACCAAGGTATGCGCATTCAAGGTGTATGTTCGTTCTTTTTTTTGGAATACGCAAGGCTAGTTTGGTCCCCATATCTTCTTAACGATATCGACCACCTCGAAATCAAATCTGAGACATTTTAACACGCATGCGGGACTTAGCATACTGTGTGCGGCTGAAACACCTGGGTCCCACCTGTTTAGGACTGTGCAGACTGAAGATAAATCTCCTGTTAACGTTTAGTATTCTCCACAGTCAACTGACAATTGACCAATCATTTTTTGAAGTGAGCCCTGTAACCGGGACAAGGGGCCACACAGTTACAATCTGACTGTGCATAAAGAAAAACCGTTTTGTAGACAAAATACGTTTTCCGTTTTGTGTCATCACAGTGTGGAATTCATTGACTAAAGAAGCCGTATCGACCACCTCCGTCAACAGCTTTAAAACAAAATTAAATTTAGTTAAAGGGGGATTGCAACTGAATGACAAGCTGCGGCACCTAGTATAACCATTTGCCGCTATCTCGGTTAGTCTAGCCCTTACTTTCAACAGACGAAGGAACAAACAAATAATTTTTTTTGCGCAACAAACAAGCCACGTACTTCCTTTATTATTAAGTGTAAAGTTGGTGCGCCCGCGTGCATCAGAAAGCAAGCGGTAAAGTTAAGCCTAACGACATCTCGGGCGCTTTTTTCTGTATACGACCATTTTGAAACGCAGATTTTGAACCGTTAGATGGGTGCTGTCTAATGACAGTGATATCGTTGACCTTGACCGCCGCTTGCTTTCTGGTGCACGTGGACGCACCAACTTTACATTCTATAATTAAGGAGGTACGTGGCTACTTTGTTGTGTGAAAAGAAATTTCTTTGCGCATTCCATCGCTTGTTGAAATCAAGTGCTACGTAGAACTGAATTATGGTAGAAGGCGCTAGATGCTGCAACCTGCCATTCGATGAGTAGGTACCTTTAACCTGTCCTATTACCAAAGTACTGCGCAGTAAATTGCTGACCACTTCATCTAGACTGAGTATTAGTGACCTTCGGATCTTTTTCAGGCCCGTTTGCCTCGGCAACAAACTTAATATTATTATTATTATTATTAGATTGTCAGGATTTTCGTGGCACTAACTATAATTTAATAGGCTCAGCAGTCGTACGAGTTTTTTTTTCTTTCTTCAGAACACGAGCATCTAGCTGGTTAAAGCAACCTTCTTTTACACGAGTCCTTATTCTACGGATTTACTTTATCATGTTCCCATTCAATCCAATTGACTTCATTTCATTCGGTGGTCATTGACACCTTTAATACAAAAAAAGAGCGAGGATTTCCCAATTCTATGACGTAATCGTATAAGGTACGGTAGCAAATATTTTTTTTTTTAAATATCCTTGTGACTTTAATTTTTTTAATCCCATTTTTTTTTCCCCCGACACGTTTCCGGACGGATAATGAACTGTTATTTTTTTTTAAATACGTTTCCGGAGGTTGAGTTATCGTTGGACCCTGGCGATCTGTGTTTGTCAATAAGTAGATCAAATTACCAACAACAAGACCCATGGGAAATTTAGTCGACTGCAGTGGGACAAATATGATAAGCCTATTTTCATCCTCCCTCGCCCTCCAACTATGCGGTAAAGGTTTTTCTGAAATATCGCCCATCCGATTAGTTTTGTATTTGTCAAACTTCCGTAACCATTAGAAAATCGATGATAAATATTAAAAAAAAAAAAAAAGTTTGTCGCTTTCAGTTTCCGGGGCGCCGGAATTGATATCGACACGGAGTTACGTTAACTCCGGAATTTTTTAAAATTCTGACCCCTGTGTTGGACCCGGAATTACAGTAACTCCGAATTCGTGATTTGCTTTAAAAGTGTCTGAAATAATCCGGAATTGTGGTAACACGGATTTACCGTAACTCCTGATTTTGTTGATGATTACATAACGTCCCTGCATCGCTCGGGCTGTCGCGCTCGCTGCGGCTATACGTATAACATCAGAAACCGTATTACTACAATTCCGTGTTACTACAATCTCCGGATTGTTTCAGCCACTTTTACAGCAAATTACGAATCCGGAGTTACTGTAATTCCGGGTCCAACACAGGGGTCAGTATTTATGAAAATTCCTGAGTTAACGTAACTCCGTGTCGGTACAATTCCGCGCCCCCCAGTTTCCGTGGGAGACTTTTTAATTCTAAAAGTTTGTATAATTATTACATCGTATTATATATAATAGTCTTTTTAAAACTGTCAGGCCGAAGCGTTAATTAAAAGGACATACCTTCTCACTATATTCGAGCATCCTGCGTGAAATAGCTTTTGTAACAATTGCATAGGTTAGAGCGAAGGTGGCAAAACTCTTCAAACGAGGAAAAAATAGTGAAATGAATGCCTTGGCCTTTGCAACGTTTACACGCGTCTGAAGCAGACCGGGAGGAATGCACCTTTAAGTTTTTTTTTGTTTTTTTTTACTAATAAGGTCCACAGCGCCAGTGCCTGATACAGCTGTAAATCTATGTTCGCAATAACTTTGAAGTTTTTTCCTCTGTATTTCTTATGTAAATGCCCCAAAAAATAATTGTTCCCATAAGGGAAAGGAATTCTTTCTGACCTCCTGCCGTCATATTGTATGCTTCACGCAAATTGTTGACATGAACCTCCCCCCCTCTCTCCCGCCCAGTGCTGGAGCAAGAGGGGGGCGAAGGGGGCGGCCGCCCCGGGCACCGAAAGAGGGAAGGGCGTCGAAAATGCTGCCCCTTCCTCCTCCATTTTTTTTTATTTGAAATTTTAACTTACTTGAATACATACTCTGTTGATGAAGCCTAATTGATCTTGAAAAATTAACTTGTGAGTTGCAGTAGTAGTTTATGATATAGGTATCCTCTGACTCGCAAGAAAACTCACAAGAACATGAATTCGGCAACAAATACCTAATTTTTGGCCTGATATTTGGGACTTGTTCACAATAAAAATGTTAAAACACTAAAAAAAAAGTGAGAGCTGCCATTGGAAAACCATCCAATATGGCGGCTGTATGAAGGCCACAATTCGTGGCAGCTCTCTTTTTTTTAATACGTTAACATTTTTTTGCGTGAATAAGCCCTAAATTCTGGGCCGAAAATTAAATAATTGGTTCCAAATTCTTGTTCTTGTTAGTTTTCTTGCCTGTCAAAGGGCCCCTCTATCATAAGCTAAACACAATTGTGATCCTTCAAAGTAGAAAAATATTTTTGTCTCACGCCTACCTTACCCCTTCATATCAGATTCGGATGTTTTCAGTGTGTTGGTATTACGTCTGTGGCACCGTGATGGGTTAATTTTTGGTTAGATTTGAGAAGAGGCGTGTGGGAGAGGGCGGTTGAAATCTGGTGTGTGTTAGCTACTGGTAATAGCGATAAAGTGGGCGCTCAATGAGCTACTGGCCCCGGGCGCTCAAACGCCTTGCTCCGGCACTGCTCCCGCCTCTGAAAAGTGACAAATTACTTAAAAGTACATTCCACCCGGTCGGCTTCCCTGCATGGCTCAGTTTTGCAACATTACTTCAGATGCGTATAATTGTAATTGCAAAGGCATTCATTTTCCTATCAGTTTATTCCCCTTCGTGAGAAATGGTTTTGCCACATTACGAAAAACGCGCAGTACAATGTTCATTATCGTTTCTTGGTGTGAAATTCTCCGTCAGCAGCATAAATATTGAAACAAGAAATGTCCTCGAGCGCAGCGAGACGCGGCGGATGAGCGAGCGAAGCGAGCGACTCTGCTAGTCGTTTAGTAAGTTTGGAAGCTGTCAATATCACCACTATAAACTCTCAATAACCTTTCAAGAAAAGCCTTGCCAACCTCTGTACTTCGTTCTCGTGTACTCGAAAATTTTGTACGGTTTTACAATGTGGGGAGAAACTACAAAGACTAATCTGCTAAGAATTACAATTTTAAAAAGAAATGTCCACTGCGCTGATTGCTGTAATGCTTCATCGGCAACATTCCCTTATTTTAGTGCATGACTTACCGAGTTTTGAAATGATTTTATTTTATATGCGGAAATATGCGCCAGGACTGCCGGCCAGGGTAGTGTGAGAGGCTACCATGCTCCTTCAGAGGCTATGGAAACTATTCTGCCAAATTCTGGACAATCTTTCGGCCCCTACGATGATCGGAGGTTTCCCCGGTTCAAATCTCCGGGTTGGCTCCACCCTTTGCCAGATATTTCTTCTTCTCTAAATGTCTGGTAATGTTCAAAATTGAGCCGGTTCAGCCACACTACCATTAAATTGCTTCGCCTGACTTAAGGCCCAAAGAAATTAATTAAAAAAAAAAAAGCTTAACGATGGAGGGTACCAATGCCTTACATGATTAATGCTGGGAGGAAAGAAACCCTATGGTGTAAGTAGGACAAGAAAAGATATACTGGCCGGGTACTCCTCAGAAAAACCGTGATATCCTTTAGGGTGTTCATCCCTTTTCGTAAAGATTGTCATATGGCTAAAATTGCAGTAAACGGTAACCACACCGAAAAGAGCAGACTCGAACTTACGGCTGATACGTGTCAACGGAAGGCATTGGTACCCTCCATCGTTAAGCATTTTTTTTTTTTAATTAATTTCTTTGGGCCTTAAGTCAGGCGAAGCAATTTAATGGTCGTATGGCTGAATCGGCTCAATTTTGAACATTACCAGACATTTAGAGAAGAAGAAATATCTGGCAAAGGGTGGAGCCAACCCGGAGATTTGAACCGGGGAAACCTCCGATCATCGTAGGGACCGAAAGATTTTCCAGAATTGGCTAGAATAGTTCCCATAGCCTATGAAGGAGCATGGTAGCCTCTCACACTACCCTGGCCGGCAGTCCTGGCGGGGACTTTGCCAAGATTCCATTTCCAGGGGTTTGACGAGATCAGTAAACCATCAGCAACCAGGATGAGGTGTCTCACCGCTCAGGTACGATGACCAGGCTGCAACCAATTTTATGCAAGGTCAGCTTTTCTGCACTACGCATTTCAAATCTGTCCCGTATTATAGTGATAAGCGTCTTTCCTGGACACTAGGCTATACCGTCCCTTTCTAAGCACAGATTTTAAACGGCTGTTAATCAATGACCCGAATGCGTTCTGCCGTCATATAATTTCATGTATTACGTCAAACCCTCCATTAATGAAGATGATGATGTATATACATACATATTTATTGTTTTTGTTGAAAGTGTCAAAAGTCAAAGCACGCATTCGGTGAATTAAAAATAACGAAGATTAAAAAAAAAGTGAAGGTCGAATGTGTCATTCTTTGCGATGCAGCGAAACATGTCGTTTTATTATCAATTATTTTGCAGTAAACGTAGAGGAAGGTGTGCGGTTTATTAGGTTGTTGAAACGGAACCTAAGGCAAAGCATTTTCTCCGTTCACCGTAAAAGACATTGACTTCCAAACAAGCTGGGAAGTTGAAGGTCGAAATGAAGAAGCTTTCCCTGTGGTCATGGTGGTTGACTTTAGCCTATACTTCCTGAAAAAAAAAAATTCAAATCTGATCGAAACTGGGACCTTGACAAAGCCATTGCGTGAAATGCCAATCAGGGTAGTATGTGAGTCTGCCAGGCTCTATCATCAGCTATGGGACCTATTCTGGCATATTCTGAAGTAGCAGTTGTGCCCGGCTTCGCCCGGAGTTTTGTTTCTCCCGTGGTTGTTTCCCAGTTTTCGGTCAAGGTGACCTGAATGTTGACTGCGACAGGCAAGTTTTCTTCTTGTAATACTTCTTTTTCCTTCCATGCTCTCCCTCCCCTCTCCCCTACCATTTCCTCTCATAATCTCCCTGCCCTCTTCCTCTCAGCGTCCCTTCCTCCTGCCACTCCTCCTTTTGCCAGATTTTATAAAAACTGAATCAGTCTCCTTCTCAAATAACCCCCCCTCCCCCAAAAAAACGTACCTTTCAGCTTCAGTTAATGGTAACAGACGCACTGCTCCCACGCCCTAATCTCTGTAGTTATTATATCATTAGAATGCCAATAGCAGGGCTAACCGACGCACTGCTCTGCATATGGGCATTTCCCGTTGAAACCCCACCCCCCGATTCCCAGTTTATCACATTATCTTCAGTGATTCGTATCGTGTGAAAAATAACTGTTCTTCGTGCATGACGTCATTTAACACTTGCACTGAGATGACCGTCCAGAGTAAATTTAAAGGGTTTAAAGGGTTTAACGAGCGTTAACCACTCCTGGTCATCTGCCCGAAGCCCTAAGGCCCTATATTTGCAACAGCCAGATTCCCAGGTGGTCACCCACCCAAGTATCAATCCAGCCCAATGCTGCTTAACTTCTGGGAGAGCAAATTTTTAGTCGAGGCAACAATGTACCCATGAACGGAGGCTTCCAGTTCGAATCTCAGGTTTGTGCAAACCCGAGTATTGACTCGAGTTCTTCTTAATTCTAAAGTTTAAAGTTTGAAACTGGACATCTACACGAGCAGTGAACCTCAACTCAACAGGTTATCCCCGTCCCCCCTGCCCCCTCCGCGACGGAATACGATTGTGTAGTTGGATTACTTGCTTAAATATGCACTGGAGGAAAGACAGCCAGGACGGACATAGCGGTTTAATTTTACAGCGGCTATTTCAACCATTTCTCGGGCGCGCCATAGGCCGGAGTGCTCGGAGTAAAGTATCCGCGAAAGAACAGGCCTGACTCGTGGCAGATTGCTCCGCACATTTCACCGGTCTATAGCAGATTGGAGCTGATCTGAAGGCTACATGAACGTCGATACTTTGTGTGCCGGGTCAGGTTTCAATTTAGAGATATTTTCTGAGCACAAAACTTTTCACAAAATTCCAACAGACAACAACAATATCTCTGCGCGTGTTTATGGATTCTTATACTCGATTTCGAAGTGCCTCATCACCGCTAAAGAAGCGAAAACTCGACAACGAATACCCCCTTTAAACGATAACCAGTAAAAAATTTTCATGTCCAGAGCATTGTTGCTTGATTCCGAAGGCCCATCACCGTTCAGACTAACGAAAAATCAACAACGAATAAACAAGGAATAATAATTCTCTCAACAACAACATCTTTGTCACATTATCGACCTTTCCACGTCAGCACGATTCGTTCTTTGTTATGCGCGTGCTACACCATTGTTGTCGGATGATATCCTGAAATGTCATAAATAGATAATCAGCCACTGTCCTCGTAGAGACATAAGAATGGCTCGACCCTGCGGGGCCTTCACATTGTTGTATTTCACTCCTCGGAAAGTCCCTGACCTAGACACACGCTAGTAAGCAACTGAAAGCATATTATGGCATGTTGAAGATAAAACCCAATGCGACAGAAATGTTTCAAATTGTGGAAAATGTAAGGGGAAGGGTCAGAAATTAAGGTGAGTGCCCACCAACAATCATAGAGAAAAAGATGCGTCAATAACGTTGTTTTTATGTTCCTGTCTAGGCTAGTTAGCTAGCTAGCTAATCAGATTTTTCCCATGTTAAGTCCCATAGACGTCGTGCTCATGGCTAGCGCAAAATTGAGAAGGCCTACGTACCTGAACTTTTGCACACGGATGCATGGTGATCTGAGGATGGTCCTTTTGTTGGTTTGGTGGTTGTAGGGGTCACGACAAATGCGTGGGAGGGTATGGAAATTCGCCACCGGCGAATTTAAATTTCGTTTCTTTTCCAAGTTGCAACCAAAGGTTTTAAGCAACAATGGCTTGAACAATAAAGACTGGTCCTTAGATTTAATGTAAAAGCCTGGACGAACTAAAAACTGAACTGTAACGAAGGACAAAATAAAGAAACATTAACGTTGCCGTGGATTGCGTACGAATAAAGGGATGCGCGTTAGATGATGGTTACGTAACAATACGAGCATACACAAGCTAATGGTTGTTTTGTTAATAACCCCCCCCCCAAAAAATGCTTCGTTTTCTGCTGTTTTAGTAACAGCGATCTTCGGGGGTTTCTGCATGACTAAATGTGAACGAAATCTTGAAAAATTAAGGGGAAGTTGCAGGGATAAACAAAATAACTGAAGGGGATGCGCTGATTGAGTGAGCGAAGCGAACGAAATCAGCGATTGTTAGTCAGTGTGTGCAAAAATAGGATTGAAGCATCTTAAACAGACGGTGTAACCTTATGTACGTTCACAGTCCTATGAAAGTTGGGATATCCACCCAAAACCAAAACTGGTAGAAAAACCCGCCAAGTTTCCAAATACAGTCGGCCTTTGAAGGTAGTGATATCATTCCACCAGGGAAAGGCCGCCAAGGTTAATCCTATTAGCCAAGTTAATCGCACAGAATAATACTTTGGTCGTTAAATGAAAACTTGAAGATTGCTACCGCTAGTAGCAAAACTAGAGTAGCAATCTTCTAGTTTTCATTTAACTTTCGAACTATTAGTATGTGCGATTAACTTGGCTAATAGGATTAACCTTGGCGGCCTTTCCCTGGTGGAATGATATCACTACCTCGAAAAGCCAACCGTTTTTGGAAACTTGGCGGGTTTTTCTACCGGTTTTGGTTTTTGGTGGTTACCTGTTACTTAACAGCCGCCGAAGTTAGTTGTAAATAAAAATTTCCGCCAATGAAGGAAGTATTTTTTCGTAAAGGGAGTTGTTGTCGTCTAGAATAAGTAGCCATCTCCTGTGGCCAATCACGTGCTGGAAACCAGATGAAAGGTTATCCTACACACACAGTTGGTTGCGTCAAGAAGAAAAAAATCAATGAAGATGCCGGCCGAAGCAAAGTCCGAAAGACAGGAGTCAAAGCAAAGTTTACAATTTCAATTGGAAATCGTTTTAAGAAATTGAATTGGTTCGCTTTGTTTGGCCAATAAAAAACCAAACGACGGGTTTCATTGAATCTCCGGCTCCGAGAACGCCACCTGAACCTCTTCGCTTTCGTTGTTGTGGTGGCGGTGCGAAAATGAGATACCGATAACCACAAGGCGCACTGGTGTGTTGGGCCTTAAATGCTACGATCATCATTCGACTAGGAAAATGGAATGATGCGGAAAAAAAAGTTAAGTCTTAATTTTTCTTCATAATTCAGCTGAAGAAGGGAATGTATTACCACGGCCGCCAGGCCGTCCGTGCTAATACATTCCCTTTTTCAGCTGAATTATGAAGAAAAATTAAGACTTGGCAGGCCGTGCTTATTAGAGTTCGTTTGAGCACGAGAATTTCAGAAAATTGGACAGGAGGAGAAGGCGGAGGCGGCAGCGGAGTGGCTAACAATGTCAAAATGTTACAATGCTGCAACATTTAACAATAGGGTAACAATAAGCGTGGCGCACAATATCGGAGCTCACTCAAACAAGATGCAACGATGGTTCAGTACCGAGAAACTAACATTGTCGTTGTTTGATTTAGCTAGCTCGTTGTGGAGAACCAAAATTAAATGGTCTTGATTTTTCCTTAAATCTTCTAGTTTTAAACCGTAGGGTGCGAAGTCTTAAATTTTGAAGCCTTTGGGCGGCAGACATAACTGAGTGACTTATTTACTTTTCAACGCGGCCTTCGGGAAGCCAGTTGAATTGTTTCCGCGATTGTTCCCACGATACTGAAACAATCCAGAATCAACTACTCATCGAGATGACGCATGCTAAATCCAGAAATACGCTAATGTGTTGTCATCAAATAATAATCATGAGACAAACCTTCGGCGGAACCTAAACATAAGTATCCATTCCTAATGTTCCGTTTTTTCGAAAACAAAAATCGGTGGACAGTGGACACATACAAAATGGAAGCGAAAAAAGCCAACAAATTAACTGAGCAAAAAACGGCTTCGCCGTTTAGAAAAAAAAACATTAGAGCTCGTATCCCCATACTCACAGCCCTGAAGGTACGCGAATAAAAACGGATTAGAGTTCACTCGAACGCAACGAACTATAAATTGAACTCCAATTCGCAAAACGTAAACCCACAAACACACACAAAATAGACGTCATAAACAGCAAAACGCTACAAAATTGAAAGATAAAAATACATACACAAAATGAACACAAATTATAGTTCAAATTATAGTTCGTTGCGTTCGAGTGACTCTAATCCGTTTTTATTCGTGTACCTTCAGGGCTGTAAGTATGGGGATACGACCTCTAATGTTTTTTTTCTAAACGGCGAAGCCGTTTTTTGCTCAGTTAATATCTTTTGCAAAACGAACTGATATTATCTCCCGAGTTTGTTTGCTGCGCCTCCTGCCCAATTGGTGACGGTTGTTTGTTAGTTTATTTACAGCATGTTCTTAACAATTTTAAAATTGTGAAACTTGTTAAATTTGTTAAACACTCACTTCCATGTTGGCTTTTTTGTGTTTCATTGTTGAAAGTGCTTTTATTTCCCTGTTTCCCCCACGTACGGTACGAGACAATGCTACATTTACTCAAACGTATGGAACTGTTGCAAAAGCTATACACGCGCAGGATGCTCGAAAATACGGAAACGAAATGTCCTTTTAACACTGGGAGCCCAAAAACTGGCATGTTTTCACGTAAATATTTCACTGTTCCGAACTTGTAACGGGTATACAATCAGATAAGTGGTCACCCGGCAGTCCTTACATTTGCCGGGTACGGTGCACCTTGCACTTACACAATTTTACAAAACACCGTATCAGACTCTCAGATGAGGCGTCATCCGGAATGGCTGAATTATACGGGTCGAACGCCGCTTGACCCCGCACGCGGCGATAGCGGACCTCCCCATCCCACTAAATCGTGACGTCACGACACCTTCTTCGTGACGAAATAGAGCACGAGGCAACACAGGAATAACAAATAAAAATAAATACCGTAGAGATAAAATCACTAGGTCGTTAAATGTCAGCCGGAATTTTAGTTGGGGTGGATTTGAGGTGGGGCGGGGGTGTTAATGTTGTTGTTTTTGTTTTGTAGTCATTTTCAGTTGCTGGGCTACGTCGTGGGTATCGAGAAACAGACTTTAGTCTTTGGGCGAATGAAGTAAATAACTTCGATTGTTAAGAAATGAAATTGTATTGGCGTTCGCGATAAGTCAGTGAGAGATCGGTAACTTTCTCCTATCACTAACCAGATTACGTAGGTCAGTAAAAACCTGTGACCGTTCGTCAGCGTCGTCTAGCAGCAGAAACTGTAAAAAAAAAGGTGACTGGGAGCCGAAATAGTCGTAAAATAAAGAATAAATCACAAGGTTAACGAAGCAAAAGTCTGCATTAAAGACTGGCCTTGTAAAAATACAAGAGCAACTAATCTGAGAAAAAAAGAAAAGACAACTGCCCCAACTGGGACTCGAACCCAGGACCTCCCACTTACCAGCAGTACGGTCTAACTAATGTGCTACGGTGGTGTTGTTGAAGCTTGGTGGGCGACACACTAGAGTGTCTCTAGATAGCTTCAAGGAATATTGCCACCTGACTCCGATAACTCAATACCAAAGTGTCATTATATTCGAATTAAAACTTTTTTTTTACGGTTTTAATTTCAGAACAGAGGAGGACAATACCAAAGTAATGCCAATGATTAATGCCTTTCGACCGTGTTGTACAGGCGGTGTGGTTGCACGCGCCCACCGTGTGTTGATCGCTCAGGCAGTGGTAAAAGCACATACGCGGAGTTTCATTCTTCGTATTTTCTGGCAGTGAGTTGCCGGCAGTTCTGGCTTTGGAACCTTTAGGATGTTTATTGTTCCCGCGGTTTTAATTGCGCTCTGCCAGAGGTACATGTGCGCTCAATTATGCGAATTTATTTTGTGCGCTCGTGCGCTCATACCACAAACTCGTACAGGAATGACTGAAATGTGCAGCGAAAGCTTTTGTCAAGGAATTAAATTAAGAATTTAAAAAGCTGCTGTTGTTTTGTATTTTCCAATAGAAGTTCACCCTTGACATTCTAATAAACCTGCAAGCAATGCTGAGCAGATTTTTAAAAAAAATAAAAATATCATTTGACTCGTCTTTTGTTAAACTGAACATCTGTACAACAATAGCGACATTTCTATTTAAATTAAGTTCCAAAAAGAAAAGGAAAAGTACGATAAAGAGAAGATAAATGAAAAGTCATATAGATAGTGCAATACCCGGATGCTACGACAGGTGTTTCTATACACGATGAAAGAGTAGAAAGCATAAGATATCGCCGGAAAAAAAATGACTGAGTCAATAGTCAATCCTACCCATTTTTTTTAAACTACCGAAGAACCTTTCAGGAAAAAAGTATGGAGAATTGAAATGAAGCTGCTTTTTAGTTTTATGCTTAAGGTAAGATTTAACTGATCCGAAGTCAAAGTAGCAAAGGAACACACGTAAACTTTCCTACACTTCTGATACTGCAGAGTTGCTGCTCTGTTTAGTCCACGTGAAATCTTACTGCTGTATCCAACCATCATATACACGTAAATACAATTAAAGCCAGAGCCCAAATTTCAAAATTTGTGCCCTAACAAAGAAAGAATAATCCAAAATCAATTATTTTGTGGAGTGGTTAGGTCAAGAATACAAGCTGTTCCTGGGTAACAGATGATTCCACAATTTCATAACACAACAAATTTTTAATTTTCGGAAACAATTACTATTTTCCTTGGTCACAAACATATGCAAGAAAATCCTGATTAAAACACAGTAAACATAAAACACGGCTTCATAACATCGCCATCTTGGCCGTGTTTTATGTAATGTGTTTTTAATCAGGGTTTTCTTGCATATGTTTGTGACCAAGGAAACTAGCAATTGTTTCCGAAAATTAAAAATTTGTTGTGCTACGAAATTGTGGAATCATCTGTTGGCCAAGACCAGCTTCATAACATCGCCATCTTGGAATGTAAGGCTACACACTCTACTATCTTCTTTGCTGAATTTGTCAGTGTTCTTTCCGTTCATCAACCTACTGATACCTGTTACTGATATTTATCTTATACCAGTTTTCGTTTGGATGGATTACGGTTTGCTGGAAACAAACCCTTTAATCTTCAGTGTGCGTCGTGCAGCTGGCGTTTGCTGATTGGCATTGTTTCAAAATACCAATCTTTAAAACATTCAATCTGGTCGTTTAGACTTCCCTAACCCTGAACCACTTGACCAATTAGAAAAGGCATTATGGAAAGAGCAGAGCAATAATACATGTAAAATGAGGTAAGAACCAGCTTTTTGGGACAAATAATTTAATCTGTAGAGAGTGGAGTATAAACGTGTCGTGCTAACAACAAGAACAATCCAAAAACGAATATCATGGTTTCAGCTGAGGTCCAAATCTCCGATTTGCTTCGGCATATTTTAAAGAATTTTGTTATGCTTGTTGACCAAGTTCAACAAAGCTTACACACCAAATTTGATCGAAAAATATTCACTGATGGCGGAGATATTAAGCGTCAAAATTTCGGTTTTAGCACGGAAGGTTGTAGCCAAACCTTACAATACAGGCTACCTCCTACTGTGGGTATGGCGTTCATTAGTTGTCTGTGTTATTATATGCCAGTAAATATTGGTAGGTTTTGCGGCGAAGCTACTAAAACTGGAATTAAAAAAAAAAGATTTATAATCCCCATTACCATTTCGTAATCCAGTGAGGTAAAATTCGTATGGCTTCGTAATCGATCACCCTTTGGTGTCGTAATTACGTTACGGACATGTTGAGATTCGATCGCGTGCCTATAAATTGTGATGGTATCGGGTTCCATTTTGGCAATAATTCGTGATGCGGTAATCCATTTGAGGGAAAAGTTTGGATATTATAAGGTTTCATCGAACAGTTGTATGCTATCGCATCTATCTCGTTTAACTTGCAACCAAACCGACCCAAAGGACACAAAACAGGGAAATCTGTTAACATTTCAGTCTTTTCACTCGCTTTGTGCGTGACTTCCGGCTTCGGTCAATCCCAAGATTCCCGGATCATTAGCAGGATCTTTGTCAGGTTAGATTTACTAGCTGCTTCTTTCAATTATTTATTTTTCGTAAGTTGTATATGAGCTAATAGCGTTAAATGATGATATGCGAAATATGACTTTGGTCTTAGGCTGTATTATTTATGTGCATTTCTTTCTTTCTTGTAATAAAGAGACGATTGAGGATGGTAACATTAAAAAAAAAATTTCGTAAAACTACATAGCGAAAGTTAAGTTTTCGTAAGTAGCTTTGCTAATAGCCTGACGAAAACCCTATACGCTCCAACACGCTATCATGTAAAAACTCCATAAGGGCAAAGGAACCCAATAAGGTTTCGCCAAAGAATATATACATATTTACAGGGATGTTTTTATGGGGGGGGGGGGGGTGACAATGTTTGGGCAGTTGGCAAATCACTCGGCAAAATTACATACCTTATGGCCAGTTGGCAAATCAGTCGGAAAAATTACATAATTTTTTGGCTAGATGGAAACTCATGTCGGTAAATTTCTGGTTTGCACCCCTTCAACTTTTATCCTTCCTGAAGTCTCTGCATATATATATATATATGGACTTTAGAGCCAAAATGGCTGCCATAAGTACCTTCTTCCAACCCTGATGACTCAAACTGAATCCTGTCACCGAAATCACCATACACTAGAAACACTTAATTATTAATTTTTTATTATTATTGTATATTTACATCTTTTTGGATTATGAGACGCATTTAAGGTTTGACGATGATGGCTTTTGAACTGTAAGCATCAATTTTTAAATTTTTGTAAATGGAGAAGAATTTTATGGGGTCTTTCGTGAAATTACAACATCGAATGCCAAAGTTTACGTTTATAATAATAAAAATAGTAAAAATAAAATAACATGGTTTGTTGCCGTGGTGAACAGGTCTGAGCAGGACCCAAAGGTCACTAATAAGTCTTTTGAAGTGGCATTTTTGATGAAGTTTGCATTACTGCGCAGTACTCTGGTCTCTTTAAAGAAAATTGGACTAGTTAATTGTATTTAAATTTTTTAAAGCTGTTGACAGACGAGGCCGATACTGCTTCTTCAGTCATGTGAATGCCACATTTGGACAAACCTCACGGCAAAGAAATTTTCTTGAGATGGGTGAAAAAGTGAAAAAGATCAGCAATACCCAGGAAAACAGTACAAAGGCCTATTTTCTGAGCGACTGCTAAATGTCTATAGAATTAAAACTTGGAGAGGTGTATTACACAAATTCAAGGGTAAATACATACACATGCAAACCTATTTACCTTGCCTTTTCGACTTATACGTCAGACTGCTTGAGCGGGGATTCGAACCCACGACCTTTGAAACCAAAGGCTGAGGTCCTACCGCTGAGCCGTACTGACACGGCCCCGCTTAGGCAGTCTAACATAAGTCCAAATGGCAACGTAAATAGGTTTGCGTCTGTATTTATTTAACCGATAAATGGTAGGGGGGGGGGGGGGAGTAAGGAGACTTAACGGTCATGTAATGCGTTTCAACGTTACACAGCAAAAAAATGGACTTTTAGGCGCAAATGTAGGGGTAAATTCATGTGAGTGAAAAACATCAGTCATCAACGAAACTTGATTTCCGACTACCAGTTTTACAACGCTAGTTGTGATAATGAATAAAAACGAATTTTCAAATAGAATGTAAATATTGTTTCGGTCCCCGGCGACGGAAGTGTATTGACGCTCGTCTATAGGATCGAAAGTTTATCGTCGTTCAAGCTGTGCTCGTAACGAAGCTGTTGAAGGCGCTTTGCTTTAGTGAATTTGAAAAAAAAATCGTATATGTAATCAGGAGTGCATAAAGAACTCGGTCTAGCGATTGACCAAGAGCAGCTTCGTACGCCCCTTTAATTTGAAGCCAATGTATTGAAACATAAATCCTACCTTGCCTAGATTCGATCGAGCATCACAGCCTACCTAGATGTATACACATAACCAACGCATTTACCGACACAGTTATATCACAACGTGGAAATTATGTATTTTCAAACTCAGAGTAAGTTGAATGCATTTTGTGGTACAAAATTTTGCCCAGGTTGGATGCTGTAATACGTCATACGCTTGGGCAAAGCTTCGATACTGTCAGTCTACGTGTTCCTAAAATAGCTTTATAAGCAGAGGCTTGCAACAGTTACACGAATTTAAACGGTGAACAAACAAATAAGTAATAGATATCCGTGAAGTAGACCGGGTTATCCCGAAATAATTGCTCGTCTGCGAGAAACGGAACAGTCCAAAGATCGAGGGGTTGCGAAATCGCACGAGCGCGAGTTCGATTTTGCTACCCCTAGATCTTTGGACTGTTCCGTTTCTCGCAGACGAGCAATTATTTCGGGATAACCCGGTCTAATTCACGGATATGTGTTTTAATGCTAAGGTGTGACGTCGAGCCAACATGTCTAGTTATTTGAGATTAAAAAAAAAATTTATTTGAAAATTTTATTTGTGAATTATGACGTAAATTCCTGAACTCAAACTTCCGGTTTAAACTTCCTGTCTGCGAAAGTCTCACGTACGCGAGGACGTCCCTATATCCAGTCCCAGTCACCGACATTTGTGTTTAAGGTAAAACCGTATTTTTTCTACTTTATTAGTTTAAATAAGATATAGTGTATAAAATGCTCTATTTGCTTGAGTCTCGTAGGTTTTTAAGTGTGTTTAGAAGGTGTCAGTAGGCTAGTTTTCGTACCGTCGGAACGAGTGGTTGCCGGGGGGTTCGGCTTGGACTATTCATTCGTGGGTGGGGGTGGGGAGGGGGCTAGCATCGTACGCGTGGTTTTTTTCTTTTCGTGTTAGTACGATAAATGTCGCAGGTTGCTAATGTGCTTATTTATGTTGGTTGAATTTGTTTTGTGTACGGTAGTTTTGCAAAGTATTTCACGTGGTAGAGCAGTGGTTGTGTGGAGTGCGGAAAAAGTGTTAGATTATCAAAAAAAAAGTGTGGGTTATCGAAAAAGTGTGGGTTATCAAAATTAACCCACGGTCACGTGTGTGGGATTTCAGATTCAGATTAACCGTATATAACGGCTACACTTTTAGCATTGGGATGTGTTGGCGTGACGTCACCGCCGTGCATTAAATAATAAACTACATCTAACATCGGCTTAGTAGGTCCCCATGAACCTGGACCCTACAGGAAATTTCCCCTTTTCCCGCATAGTACACCCCTGTGGCGGTTTGCGGCACCATCCGTAGCAGAAATCCAGCATCCGTATTACTTCGTACATTAGGACGTGCTATTTTGTCTGCTTGTCCTTCTGTGGCTAACAAGACGCCCACACTCCCGACCGATTCTGTATTGAACGATTTTTTTTTTATCTTCTAAAGAAATTTTAGAGAAATTTGCCCAACGTCCGTGTTCTTTTGAAAGCCGAGAAGACGTCTTGTTGAAGTGTTTCTGACACCGGAAGTAAACCGCCAACGACACCTGTGTGGACACAAAGAAGCCAAGCAAGAGCCGGAAGTCCATTTGTGGTCGTCATGGTAACGTGTTTGCCCACATCTCAACACGTCTTTTGACTCATAGATGCACGCGGAATGGAAGTAACGTTCGACACCAAACCAAAATAACACAAGCACTCCAACACGTAGGCTAACTATATAAAGTTAACTAGTATTGAAATAAAATCTCTTCGTCATCACGCAGCACAAAACGTTGGTGGAATGGCAGGTTGGAGGAAGGAAGTGGGGTGGGGAGGGGAATTTGATAGGGTGGTTGAACCTGTCGGTAAAGAGTGGTTACTACCCACTTCGGGCAACCTGCGACCGTTTCCATTTAAAGGCCGGTTCCCACCAAATTAGCATTGCAGCTCGAATCTAGGCCTATCCAGTTCTCTCTCGCAGGAAGCAAAGGAATGCACAAAGCAAAACTTTTAAACGCAACAAACAAGCCACGTGACTCCTTAATTATTGAGTGAAAATTTGGTACGCCCACATGCACCTGGAAACCAGCTATAAAGATTAACGATATTAGCGTCACTAGATGGCGCCAGAGACTTTCTTTATATTTTTCCGTGGCGCCATCTAGTGACATCAGTTTTCTTTAACCCTTAAAACTAATTTAAACAGCCAGCATCACTGTATTAGT
Source organism: Lithobius niger (assembly GCA_023313725.1). Classification (NCBI taxonomy): domain Eukaryota; kingdom Metazoa; phylum Arthropoda; class Chilopoda; order Lithobiomorpha; family Lithobiidae; genus Lithobius; species Lithobius niger. The sequence goes on from JAHWFP010250124.1 coordinate 31,712, forward strand.
TTGTTTTTTTCCCCAGCACTTAATTAATCAATTTTAGTTCTTATTTGAAATCGAAAATATGTTCAGTCATTGATTTAAAGTGATTTGGAACAGGCAGGCCAAAGAGTTAATGGAGGATAGGGGGGGGGGGGGGACCCTTCCTGGTGGGTATACAGGCTGCGTTACAGCATTTTTGGGCCACCTGTGGAACATTTTATTTTTTGTTTGGTGGCGAGGAGGGTAGGGCTTAAAAATCCCTTCCACGTCCGTAACGATCGTCATGACACAGAAAACCCACAAAATTTATTAGTGGATAAAATATTGCGTAGGCTACTTTTGAATACAATTTCCGATTAATTGATAAATGATAAATTCCCGCTCAGGCAGTCTGACATTTAAGTTCAAAAAGCAACGGAAGTAGGTTTGGATCTGTAGTCATTTACTTTTTATCCAGTGGCGTAACTATTGTGTTTCTGGGGTTGACAAAGCCAACGAGCTCCGCGGCCTAATGCCCCCCCCCCCCCCCCCTACCTCCCCCCTACCCACTTGAAGAAAATACTGCAATGCTAAAACAAAACTTTCGAAAAGTATTGTGTAGTTTCAATCTCTTGGGTCTGGTGCTAGACAGTGGAGTTGGTTTATACGTTTGGATTTCTTGCAGTGACGCGCATCTGACTGGGTCGGGGGTAGGAGGACCGAAATTGAAAGTAAAAATTGGCAGAAGTAGACAAAGAAGGTATTTACTGTTACTGAAAAAAATCCAAAAACTAACTTTTTTAACGTTACAAATAATCTGAAATTGCTGAAAACGAACTGTTTTGCAGGCTTCCGAGGGACTAGTAGCATCTTCTCCCCAGACTCCTCAGCTGATTTTTTTTTTTTTTTTTTTTTTGTTATTCACAAACAGAATGTCTGGGTGCACCACCGAGGCTTTGGAATTGCTATTTTTTTAGGTGACCGGGCTCCTGAATTGTTAGTCAACGGGCCCTGATGTTCTAGTTATACGTCACTGCCCTTATCGAGACGATGTGGCCTTTCGTCCTGTTTAGTCTTGATTTCACGCATTATTGTGTATCTCATTTTGTTTATTTGATGTGTGGTGCGCAAACAATCGTCCCTCCAGTGGCGATTGGAAGGTGCTCATTGGAGCGTAGCTCCGCTATGAAGACATTCCAATGTAATCTTAGACCGCGCATCACGCGAAAACCGCAAGGACTATTCAAACCAAACTTTGCATGCAGTAGCACGGCAGTCCGGACAAGAGTTATCAAAAGCAAAATCCGGAATCGGACGTGGGGTTGAGGAACAATCAAAATGGACCAATAGCAAGAGCCAAAATTAAAACAACAACGAGACGCGAAGCCGTTTCTAATTGTTCAAGGCATCCGATTGTTAAAATATTGATTGTTGATGATAAACAGGCGGCATTAGGCGGTAAAAAACCAAATTCAAGATATTTTCACTTTTCGTCGACCGATTTGGACGTTTGAATACACCATTTTCACGGGTTTTTTTGTTTTCACCACCTTTCCAATGGCTTAAACCCCTAGCAGCTGTCTCTTATTGTTTAGAAACTACAAGGAATATCCGATCCGATCCGATTGACAGCCAAACAGCAAAGAAAGCGGAGCCCGCTCCATTATGTCGACAGTGGAACTCATGACGGCCCACGCATGTATATGCACAGCTACCCACAGTAAAGGCCGTATCATCTTTGCCTCCAACAATGCTCGCAAAACGGCAAATCAAATAACGACGCGGCAGGTTTGCCAAGTGGCGTCATCTGTTGACAGAATTTGGAACCCTGGTCGGTTAGTTTGAAATTGCGCTGCTTGCTGTAGAGATGGCAGCACGTAGCAAATTTGCGCTTCATTCTATGTCAATGGTTGATTTTACTTGCCTAATTTGTCTTGATCTGATCCGGCCTTTACTGTAGGAGGCTGTTTCCTTCTGGCCGTGTCATTATGGATTAATAGTGATTTAACACGGAATAATTCGTCTCGGGCTGGGGGCTGGCCGCGGGCGGACGCGGGCGGACGCGGCCAGCCCTCTTTAGCAGTTTCTGGAGGGCCAGCGCGACTTGATTTCAGACGGTTTAATTACAAGCGGCCATTGTCGGCCTCCTAGTTTTGAAAACAACGGGTGGCGGAAAATTTTTAACTACAATGAAGATTTGTTAGCATTTCCAGCAGCGCGGCACGGGGCGCGTTCGGATTTCAGACGGAATAATTAAAGCGTGCCGAGCAGCGCCAGCCCGTGCTGGCCCGGGCTGGCCGGTTGTTGGGTAGCGGGCGTCGTGGCTCGCTTGCGCGCGGCATGGGATGGCACGGCACGCAAACATTATACCGTGTGAAATCCGTGGGCGCGGCATGGCACGGCATAGCACGCAAACATTATTCCGTGTGAAATTACTATAACGGTAGGACTTCGGCCTTGGGTCTTTCAGGTCGAGGGTTCAATTTCCACTCAGGCAGCCTGACATATAAGTCCAAAAAGAAACGGAAATAGGCTTGCATCTGCATTTATTTATCCCTTATCGCATCGATTTGACTTTCTGTCTTGTTTGATCAATTCCACTTCAACGAGAAAGTCACTTCTATTCAGATGACACACTGAGTCGTTAGCCCATCCAATTTTGCGAAGTTTTCTGAACGATTTGGGAAGGGGCAAGCTCTCCTCTCTCTCCATAACCGCAACAACTCACCCCCCCCCCCCCTCCCCCTCCTCCCCAAACCTCTTAAAACTAATCACTTCGTAGTAAGCGTGGAACGCAACTTGTTTTTTTTACGTCTCCTAAACTGTGTTGTGTAGATTGTGCCTCAATTTTCTCTTATCCATGAGGTCAGGTCCTTGATAACGTAGGCTAGCTACCTCTTCCTAGAAACCTCCCATTGTCAGCTATAGTACGGCGAGATTCCTTGCTTAAAAAAAAACTTGTTTTTATTTTTATTTGAGGTTGTTTTTGTTTTGGCTTACGCAACGTCCACGTGGTCGGCATACCTAAAATTCCTACGTGTATAGCAGCTGTGTTGACTAAATGAGAATATGTGGTAAAAACGGGACCAGAAAGCGGAGAGAGTAAAGTTAGAGTGGCCGCACACCAAAATCGACAAAACGTCGCACGACAGGACATTTTGTCGAAACCTGTCTCAGCATGCTGTAGACGTCTCCAAAACCATAGCAATGAGTTGAGCGCCGTAAACCGGATGAGACGTTGTCGCGAAACGTCTTTAAGCGTCTCACGACAACAAAGCAAAGCTCCTTATTGTTTCGTCTGTTGGGGGAGGGGGGGTCTCCCCACCAGATGCGACGTCTCGCGACGTTTCGTCGTGCAACGACGTTTTGTCGATTTTGGTGTGCGGCCACCCTTACAGCAGAAATGCTGTGAAGTCTTATGGTGGCCGCACGCCAAAATCGGCGTTTAGTCGCACGACATAACATTTTGTCGTAACCTGTCTCAGCGTGTTGCAGACGTCTCCACAACCAGAGCAATGAGTCGAGCGCCACACACCGCAGCAAACGCCTGCAGCAAATAAGCTTAAGCTTACGACTGCAGCAAATTTGAACCAGCCCTTTAGGCAGCTATCTCCATGATGTCTGCTCACATTTGCTGCCTTCGTAAGTAAGGGTTAGATTTACAACGGCTTCACCGTTAAGAATGTATGTATATCAAACAACATGTTTCTGGGAGAACATTAATGCCACACATTTGTCTTATACTCATGCAGACCCTTGTTATACCAAGAGCCCCAAAAATGCACCGTGCTCATGTCAATTGTGACATGTAAAAGATCCTAGGTATTTTCAGCAAAACTGTCGCTTTCCGTCTGGGCGTGCCCATGTCTCCTACACAACGAATACCCGATAGTGCAAAGACATTTTTATAAAGTGTTTTTTTTTAAGAACTAATAATACCGTCCAACTGTAATAAAAATGTACGTGATGGGAGAGGGGTCTGGAGTGCGGCTATTTTAGAAATTTTAACTGCTGAAAGTGTCATTTTTCGTAGGTCCAAAAATGACTTTTTACTCTGGTTTGATCACCTTTTCGTGTGACACCCCGCCCCCTTGACCAGCCTAAAGAGTTCATGAATCCCCCCCCCCCCCCTGGCTCGGGAGGATAAAGAAAAAATCCATGATCCGCAATTTCTTACAACCCCTCCCCCGCCCCTCCCGAGATAAGAAATAATGACCGGTCCCTAATCAATATTTCGGGAAATAAACAGAAATTAATGTAAAACTAACAGACTAGACACAAAACGACACGACACCTAAAAAAAATAACGTGCGATCATTTAATAGCTGACGACCATTGATGGAAATTCAACCAATACGTACACGAACGGTATAGTCGTCACGGCTTTTATGTTGTGAACAAGGCCTGAATATTTTTTAACTAATTCAGCTTGCGTTTACACGCAATTTTTGCGACAGACACTCACTCGCAGGCGCTCAACTATTATGAAAACAAAAACATAATAGTTGCGTTGATGCGATAGAAAGTGCACCAATGAACCAACCTTGGCATACCTAACAAGGTCAGGCGTAATCATAAATCAGCATATAAATACGAAGCTTACATTATTATACAGCAAAAAAAAATTTTTTTTTTTAAATATACCAGAAAGTACCTGCCCTTTGCTTAACAATAATGCTTGGGGGGAGGGAGACCTGGTTTATTTAAAGGAAAATTGGCGCCAATGAAAGATGGCGTCAGTTAGACTCGGAGCTATAGGCTATAAGTTGATGAATAGAAAATAACTATAATCAGACCGCTGCAGTCACGTGTCGTGATCGCGGGTCAGAATTAGTATGCAGAGACGCGTGCAGTGAAAGTATGCGTTAATAAGGACTCAAAGCGGTTCATCCCTGTTTATGGCGATTATTCATTGGTTTCAATCTCTATCTGATTTCACCCCACAATTAGAGCTGATCTAACTGTGGAGTATGAAGCAAACAACTGAAAACTGCAACGTCAAAAAAGGATAATAAGGCCAACTGTGTGACTACCTGTGCTGCCACCCCCACCACTTGTGTCCCAAGGGGGAATTACCTAATATTGGAATGTTGATATTCTACTAACCCTTTAGCGAGCTGTCTATCAAACGAAGAATTAAGTACACCGGAAATAGCGCGAATGTTTGAAACGACTACAGCAGTGTTAAAATGTTCGAAAGACGAGGCATATAAATAAATATAAGATGAATATCGTAGAATAAAGCGGTGGTTGCAACCAGGGGCACCCACGGGGGAAGAGGGACTGTGGAGAGCAACTCAACATCTACACGGGGGAAAGGATTTTTTTTGGTAGTTACATAGTTTTATTTTATCTTATTTACTGAAATGATTGAATAAAATGTCAAAAAATTAAATAAAACGAAATCAAATGATGAAATGACCTAAAAAATTCCCCCAACGCTGGAATTTACTAAATACAAAGAAGCCCAGACCCGGACATAATCATTACACCTCTGCAAAAAGGTCAATCGCATAATTATTATTTAATAAAAATACCGTCATGTTGAATTGAAATTTGTAGGCTAGAAGGGATTCATTTTATTGGGGCTACTTCTCAGCTACTCAGGTGGGGGGGGGGGGACCACTGATTGCAACAACAATAACACGGTGTTACAAACACAATTACGTTGTACAACGTAAAGTTGATAAGGAAATAAACATTTTTTTCCAAACCGGGTGGTCCCAGTTTGGAACTCCACGCTATCCTTTGTAGTCTCCTCACCATCCTTTGCGGCTTTTAAAAGAAACTTAAACATGATCAGTTTGTCACGTTTTTTAAAGTGTTTTTAACTTTTCTGCTAATTGTCATGCCTTTAACGCTCAGGTCGTGGTGTGAGTGGATGGAAATTCATCCCATCCTTGCCCTTGCAGCACAGTTCTGTGTTTGTAAAATCTATTTTCATTTTTGATTTATTAATTTATCTCGTGTTTCTCACCCGGTATCTTATCTTGTAATTATTGGAAATTAACTAGTAATTGAGAAAAACACTTTTTGATAACCAGCATTGCCCACTGACAAGCCTATGTGGGAGTTTTGCTGCTTCCTAAAATTCGAATACGTACCAGCACGTCGCACGATATCCCAACTCTTAGGTGCCGTGCAGTCGTGTAGTTAACACGCATGCGCGGCGGGCTGTCGTGTGGAGAAGTGTCCTTCGGGGGTTTTCCGTTGAACTTTTCATTCAATGACTAAAGGTAGCTAATGCGCATGCCTAAAAAGACGGAAGGAAGTGTTAGGGGTGGAGGGAGTCTTACTTGAGAACGCGGGGGCGACAAAGATCCGTTTCTTTTCCGTCGCGTGTTGCGTTCAAATTCTCCTGTTTGAATGAAGACAGGAAGTGACCCCCTTCGGCTGCTGGAGGGAATTTCAATGGAATAGTGGAAAATATCTTTCCGCGAATCGCAATAAAAATCAATGCAGTCCCTGGATGCTACGATGGGTATTTGTGTGTATAACTAATAAATCACAAGGTGGCATAACGAAGCCAACAGTTTGCTTTAACGACTTGGCTTCTGAGAACACAAGATACACTAATGTGAGTAAGAAAGAAAAGACAACTCTCTCAATTGGTACTCGAACGCAGGACTTACCGCGTGCTAGACCGGCACTCTAGCTGCTATGCTACCGGGGCGGACCCTGGCTTTTCAACCTTCAGCAGCCAAATAAATAAAGAATGTATCACAAGGTAAACGAACTGCTTCTAAAGAAGGGTTAAAAAAGCAGTGGGGGACGAGCCGCAACCACGATTACATAAATATTTTATTCGATTATACAAATTTTTTATGGACGGATTGAATTTCGGTGGTTTCTGTTGTAGATAGCTCCACCATAACACAAGTGGTTTACTATCTCACTCACGCACCAAAACAAAGTATTCGCACATGATAAAAATGCGACTTCATTCTCTAATTGCATTAGGGGCGGATCCATCATTGTGAGAATGGTGCGATTACAACT